>LPNX010767051.1:69910-114290 GCA_001517045.1 Pseudotsuga menziesii
TAACCTCAACTAATATTAAACAATCTAGAATTAAATACATTAATGTTAAAGAATATAGAACATATACATCTAGAAACTATTAAAATCTTGAGTCTTTTTTATTCACAACCAGCTTTCCACATGTCCCTACAAATATTGTGCTTATTTATGTGTCACTTCTAGGTATTTTTTATTTCTGTGTTACTACGTCTAGAAACTATTAAAATCTCGAGTCTTTGTTATTCACAACCAGCTTTCCACATGTCCCTACAAATATTGCGCTTATTTCTGTGTTACTTTTGGGTATTTTTTATATGTGTTACTTCTTCGTTTTCTGTGTTACTTCTTCGGTACATATGCGCTTCCATGCCTTCGGATAATGATGCCATGCTCTTCATGAACTCAAATGTGATGCATGCATGGAATGTAACATATTTGAATGAACACAAGAGGCCATCTAGCAGCCATAACAACCACCAAGGTCCATCAAGTGTAATGCATACACGCATCAAATGTGATGCATTCCAAGCAAACCAAGAGACTATTTTCAGGTCACCCCACCATAATCACCAAGAACCAACCAAGATCATAGATGATTTTTTTTCATAAAATTTTATTGGAATATTAAGTATGGTTAAAATTAATATTTGATTTTTTAAATTGCAATTTGATTTTATAATTAGATTTAGCAACTTAAACTACATTTTGTGTATATTTTATTATACAATTTCAACAACCCAAAACTGTCATTTNCTTTATACACGCAACTATGAAAGTGTGTGAATTTGAAGAAGTCTTGCAATTAAAAATTACTCTGTAAAATGCACCAACCGGTTGGATTTCTTAAAGTTTGTTTCCGCTTGCTATGAAAATGGAACTAAATTCATTTAAAAAAAACTCAGTTATGCTATGGTCCCCCTTTAAGATTTGAGATCCCTGTATCTACTCCTTGACTTTATAAAGACTGCACTCCTCCTCAGGAAGGCCCGGTCGCACTGAACTCTCTCAATCAATACGCCCTCGAATTACTTGTGAAAGAATGTCCAAAGATGAATGCAACCGTTAGTGATTGTATCCTCAAGTTGTTGGATTATTCCTTCTTTGACGTTCTACAATATTCTACCCTAAACTTCAGATTTAACACACCACCTTCATAAATAGTGACATCAGGCAGAAGAATCCTCCTACGGAGTCCACACTACCAAGCTAACGTTAAACTTGCCAAATGTTTGCTCAATATTTTTGCATGAGAGTGAACTATACTTACAATTTGTAAGATCTATGCTTAATGACAGTCATTAAATTGTTATAGAGTGATCTGACTTCTCAAATTGATCCATGGCAGATAGAAATAGAGGAGTTGATCATCGTTATAACCCATTAAAGAAATCAACTTTGGCTAAAAGCTTCCCCTGGTACCCACGCATAGTTGTTTCAGCTCTGCATTATACATAAAATTTAAATGCAGTAAAAAATAAATGTCACACACTAGAAAAAACAAAAATTACAAATGCAATCTTTCCACAAAAATTACCTTAGAGAATAACTTTGTAAAGTGAAAACGTTTACCTGTATGTATTGCCACAACATTGTAGATGCTAAATAGGGAGCGATCGAATGCATGACCCTTTGCATGGCCTTGCAAGTGGCAAGACAGAGCGATCGCATGCATGAGCCGCCCCTTTACATGGCCTTGCATGTGGCAAGAGAAGGCCACTGCATTACTTGTTGGAGGTGTTTAAGGCTGTCAAATGTACATGGTGTCAACAACAGTCTGTGCGCCATATTTTCATCCACACAGGGCAGGATGTCACGAACAAAATGATCATTTTATGCTTACGCAAGCTCGCCGCCGGGTCTTGGGGCACAAATTCCTAGGCCTACGTCACTTATATAAACCAATAAGAAGTAAAATAAATCAAGATTTAAATAATTCCAACAAAAAAAATTGATACAACTATAGCAAAAATTATATGTTTTTATTGAAGTTGCTACAAATTAGTCGAAATAATCAACCTAACCGATTCATATATATCCCCTTGTCGGGGACATAATGAATGAAGAACTTGAGTAATTTGGTATGAAGACATAGAGAATCATAGACATGTAGTAATGTTCACCGTTTTGGAATTTAGGACCCAATGCAAAGGATTTGAGGCTTGGAAAAAAGGTCAAAAATCTTGGCTGGATTATTTTGGCGCAGGAAAAATTAGAGTCCCTCTTTGCATATGTAGTGTCAATCTAAATTTCTTATGGAGCAGATCCTTGTACCAACAACATGTTATAGATTTTTTGAATACTTTGTGCATTATTGGAGGACTAAAACAAATATGGCAGCATTTCTTCTTGCACATACACACTTGAAACTAAAACCGACAACATAAACATTGTCCGTTTAAGGTTTAGGATTTATGGAATTCAAAATAAACAAATTCTAATTATTTTTTATTTTTTATTTTTTTTATTTTAGATTATCATGCAATTATTGAAAAATTCATGGTAATGTATGTTGTTGGTTTTATTTTCAATTGTATATGTATTGGATTTTTTTCAATCCTCCATGCATTGTTAAAGGATTGAAAAAAAATCAACAACATTTATGGTTTCTAATACACATTTGAAAATAAATCTGAGAACATAAACACAACGAGTTCATAAAAATTAAATTAAAATTACAATTGTAAATTTACAAATTAATTAAACGTAGTTATAAATTAAAATTTTAAGTTTAAATATATGGCTTACCTCTCAATTTGGATGCCTTTTGTCGATGTTGAGGTCATTGTCGTGGGTGGGTTGTAGTTGGTTATTTGGTTGTAGTTGTTGGTTTGTTGGAGGGTCAGTTTTAGTGGATCGATCGATGGTTAAAATGGACAGACAGTCCACAAGCACATGGAATATATATATATATCCCTTGATTGAGGGTTTAGCTTGATTAATTGTTAGCTCAATCGAAATCCAAAGCTTTGATAGAAGGATTTTTTATCCCTTGACCAAGATTTTGAAACATTTATCAAAAGATTAAAGTGACTTCAATTGATCTACCATTTGGGGCAATCCGCACCAATGATTTTCCAAATATTATTTACCATTTTCATGGGAACAACTTGAATTGAAGTAGGTAAGCCATGAACTCAACCTACTCATGAACGCAAATAAAACTAAACAGTTTATTTTGTAGAGATCCATGTCAGTGAGGCATGTGGAATAAGTCCATAATTTACAGATCACTCAAGACATAGAAAAAAACTAAATGCTTTTAAAAGAAACTTTCTAAATGCTCATATTCAAATAAGTGGTCTTTTGAAATCAAAGTAACAAGCTCTCATACGTGTTGCACCGAGAGGCGCTCTACAGCCCGGTATGGGAGAGATCTTGTAACGTTACGTAACGTTATGTAACGTTACGTAACGTTATTTTTATTAATAACAAATAATTTTTTTAATATAGGCTAAAATAAATGTGGGCCAGAAAAACCACCTAATATGGGGAAGATGTTGTAATATTCCTACCTAACAAAACAATGAAAAAGTAAAAATTTAATTATCCGTAAAAAAAAATGCAATATGTTGTAATATTCCTACCTAACAAAACAATAAAAAAGTAAAAATTTAATTATTTGTAAAAAAATGTGGATCATGAAAAAAACACAATATGGGGGAGATGTTGTAATGTTCCTACCTAACAAAATAATCAAAAATAAAAAATTGAATTATCCACAAAAAAATGTTGGCCTTGCACATGGTTTTAAAACCATGTGCATGGTTTTAAAACCATGTCCACATGGTTTTAAAACCATTTGCAAGGCCTTCTAAACAACCCATGGTTTTATTGTACATGGTTTAGGAGGGCCTTCCAGATGGTTTTAAAACCATGTGCAAGGCCTCCTACACAACCCATGGTTTTATTGTACATGGTTTAGGAGGGCCTTGCAAATGGTTTTAAGACCATGTGCAAGGCCTTGCATATGGTTTTAAAACCATGGGGAAATGTTGTAATGTTCGTTTTTGACAAAATAAAAAATAATAATAAATACTATATGTCGGCCATAAATAATATTAAATAATAATAATAATAATATATGTGGACCTTAACTAAAATGATATCAATGGATACCTAAGAAGAGATATGATCCCTCTCGGCGCTTGATAGAGCCTAGGATTTGGATCTACGCTTGTGAGTATTACATCAGATGAATTAATGATTCTTATTTTTCAAAAGAAAAAAATTATTTCTTAAGTGTGGATGAAGCAATCTATATGTTACTAGTTACTTTCAAAGTGATGTTTCATGATTTATTCAAGCCATCTATGTGATATTTAAATGTTCTTCATTGGATCCTTAGGAAAATTCCAAACTTTGAGCCTTGATTTCATCTTTGCTGATAAATATATGTTTTGATTTAGCTATAATACTTGGCATAAGTGAATGCAATTATGATTGTGAGCATACTAGCATACATCCAAATCGTAAGCTCTATCAAATCTCTCGAGGTGCAAACCTCTTCTTAAGTGTTGCACTCAAGGAGCTATCAGCTTTGGTGTGTCCTATATATAGCCATTGATTTAATTAAAACTAAAAGACGTATCTTTTTATTTAAGGTCGACATATAATATTTTTATTATTAATTTTTAATATTATTTATGGCCGACATATAATATTTTTTATTATTTTTTATTTTGTTAGGAACGAACATTACAACATCTCCCCCATACATGGTTTTAAAACCATGTGCAAGGCCCTCCTAAAACCATGGGTTGTTTAAGCCTTGCAAATGGTCTTAAAACCATTTGCAAGGCCCTCCTAAACCATGTACAATAAAAGCACGGGTTGTTTAAGTGGCCTTGCACATGGTTTTAAAACCATTTGCAAGGCCCTCCTAAACCATGTACAATAAAACCATGGGTTGTTTAGGAGGTCTTGCACATGGTTTTAAACCATGTGCAAGTCCAACATTTTTTTTCGGATAATTCAATTTTTTATTTTTTATTTTTTATTATTTTGTTAGGGAGGAACATTACAACATCCCCCCATATTGTGTTGGTTTTTTGACCGACATTTTTTTTACTAATAATTAATTTTTTTATTATTTATTGTTTTGTTAGGTAGGAACATTACAACATCTTCCCCATATTAGGTTGTTTTTGTGGCGGACATTTTTTTTGGCGGATAATTGATTTTATTTTTATTATTATTTTGTTAGCAACAAAATATCGAGAAACGTTACAAGATCTCCTTCATGACAAACGTTACAAGAGCGCCTCTGGGCAAAATAATATTTTGTAGGATTTTGTATATGAATTTTGTCCATGACTTTAAATGGATCATAACATCACAACTGAATCAAGAAACATATTTTTGAAAACTTTGATTTAACTATATTTCCAACTTAAAAATGCATGAATGTATGCTATTTTCAAAGAGCTTAATGTTAACATTAAAGGTATTAAATCTAAATTGGATGAAAAAAGGGTATTAGCTTGGATTACTCAAACTTCTTGTGGCTTGTCGATGTTATTTAATTGTGTGAAACAATGCTCAAAGTATTTTATGAAGATATAAATCTTTGTTATTCAATAACTATTCATACAACTTTAAATAAAATTTTGTCCCATTTGCACATACTTCTGATGTCATACTTTTAATGTCATTCTTTTATGGAGTTCCAATATATTGTTGACAAGAGTGTAGTCTATGCAACCTAATGTGAATAATCATAAGGTCGCTATGAATAAAACAAACCACCATTCAAGATGTTCATGAGTACCTAGTGTTGTGCTATACCACTTATCCTAGATTCATACTAAATAATTATTCCCTATAAGAGTGTTGTGCTATACCACCTATCCTAGATTCATACTAAATAATTATTCCCTATAAGAGTGTAGACTATGGAAATTTATGTAAGAAATCATCAGGTCAATGTGAAGAATCTTATAAAGGAAACTATGAAGGGGGTGGGGGAAAGAAGAAAAAAAATCAATCAAGGAATGGAAGATATTGTAACACCCCGGTTTTGACCACGTTTGCATTTAAAGTATATGATGTAAATATTGTATTTAATCGTGGTGTGGAGCTCAAGGAAAAAGCCCCACCATCGATTTAGCATGTTGTATTTCGGCAAGTAAATTAGATGCCGATGGTGTTTTGTGCTAACTAGGCACATTATAATTTTACATCATGTAACTATGCAATTAATAAAATATACCACAGTCGGCTATGTCAATGCAACCATTGAAGAGAAGGGGCATGATCTCACAAGGATAAGGGTGGGAAACCATTTAAACCTTTGGGCCAATGGGGAAAATCCAAATGTCAAAGGGAAAACCCATAAAGTTGGCAACTACCCTTTTTGTCTTGTCTTCCCAGTCATTTAGGCAGTGGTTGAGAAATTAATGCATGGGGATGGGAAGAGTATGGGAGTCAAATTCGAATGTGGGGAGCCACCCATTTTTGGAAAAGTGTGTATTTGACTTATTGGGCAAGTAAATGCTTGGAAAAGCACGCCCAAGCTATTTACTCACCCAGACCCTTTCATTTTTCACCATTCCCATGGAAGCTGGGCACTCTCACGTAAGTGAAGCTTGCTGAGCTCCTTCCCTCACCATTTATGCAGTTAAATCTCATTGCCATGGCTAGGAAACGGATTTTGTTGTGTTCAATGGACGGGAGAAGAGACCCACGATTTTGGGGGTTTAAGGGGATGTTTTTCCCTCTACTTACGCGGCTAGGTTTGCTAGCCGTTTTTCCTCCACGATTTTGTGGTTTTCCTCAATTTGCCATGCCCATAATTCGTCCATTTGGGTTGCTCAATGGTTACGAAGCCAAGTCTTCCCGATTTGGAAGTTTGGGGAGGTCATTTTTTCCCCCATGTTGCCCATAAACGTTTTCTGATTTCGGATTTGCGATTTGGGGATTTATGGTGGTCGTTTTTTCCCTTAAAATGCCCGTGGGTGATTTGTGAAATCGTGTTTGCCTTCAGAGGGTTGTTTTCCCTTTCACCGAATTAATTTTGGTTGAAAAACATTTCCTTTCATGCCTGGCAGGTGCATTTTGTAGTTATGTGCATCCCTGTGTTGGCTTGGCTGAGTAAGTCCAAGAAACCCATTTGTTAATTGGTTTGATTAGTTGAGTAAGTCTAGGGAACCTAGCTGTTAGATGGGTGACTAAGCTGGGATGTGATTGGTTGGCTTGGCTGAGTAAGTCCAAGGAACCTCCATGTTATTGATTTGTTTCCCCCACGTATTCTGTGAAACCCAAGTGTGTGTTGGCTTGACTGTGGGTGTATGGTTTTGCTGCATGTAAGCCTGTTGTTCCCTTGTTCCTTGTGGAATCATGCCCAGCTCGGGGGTGGCAGCGTTGTTGAGATATTGATGAGCACGCTGGCCTATGTTTGGGTGGAACGACGCAGTGACATACCTGGTTGCGGGAGGCATCAAGCTTCAATTCAAGATAAGTATTCTTGTGCTTTCTAACTCCTGCAACTGTAATTGTTTTACGGATGACAATATGAACAATTTGAGATGTGTTGAATGTATGTGATTTATTCCACTGTTTACTTATTGATGATTAGGCATTTGCATCGGTGTATGCTTCATTATTAAAATCATTTGTAAATTATCATGTTCATGGGGCTAGATTGCTCGGTTCCACAATGTTGGTCACGTCCTCTCCACGGTCAGAGGGGAGGGGACATGACAGTGTGGTATCAAAGCCCACGTTGCAGCATGGGCCTCAATGGGCCATGAAGAAGCAAGGATAGAAGCAAGGTTACCCTCTGCCTAGCAGGGAAAAAAATGTGAAACACAGGAAAAATTTTAAGAAAATTCTAAGTATGGAAAATATCGGATGACTTAACCTGAGTCCATCCGATACATCGGATGACTTAAGCTGAGTCCACCTGATATGTCGAATGACTTAAGCTTAGTCCACTTGATACGTCATATGAATTAAGCTAAGTCCACCTAATACGTTGGATGACTTAGCCAAGTCCATCCGACAAAGGAACCAAGGTAGAGAGAATTTTTTTGAAAAATTTTCTAACGGTCTCAGCTGAGTAGAGTCGATGCTATCGGCTAGGTCGAGCCAATACATCGCCTGACAAAACCAAAAACCCAGTCGACAAGGAAAACAAAAAAAAAAAAATTCAAAATTTTTGAAAAATCTTTCTAAGTGTCAAAATCATCGGAAGTCATTTGTTGAAGCCAATCGATACATCGACTCAGTTAGCCGAAGGGCTGCTGATGACTGCGGAAGAGAAAGGATGAAGGGAGCCAACATGACGGTAGAAAGAGGAAGAGGAGAAGAAAATTTTAAATTTTTTTAAGTATAGGAAATCTCGGGAAACATTTTTCGATGCCACTCGGGTGAAGCTCTCCGAGGCATCTCGAAAAAGAAAAGAAGATCGATCTGAGGCATCAAAATAGAATAGAAGATTGATCTGCCAAAGCATCGAAAAAGAAAAGAAGATCAATCTGAGGCGTCAGAAAAGAATAGAAGATTGATCCGCTGAAGCGTCGGAAAAGAAAAGAAGATCGATCTGAGGCGTTGGAAAAGAATAGAAGATCAATTCACCGAAGCGTCGGGAAATAATAGAAGATCGATCCGTCAAAGTGTCGAAAAAGAAAAGAAGATCGATCCGATAAGGGGTCGGAAGGGAAATAATGATCGATCCACTGAAGCGTCAGAAGGGAAATGAAGACTCACCCGACACATCGGAAGAGTTGTCAACAGTGGACTTGATGCAGTGGATGACTTTTTGGAAAGGGATCCAATCAGATGGGAAAAGCCGAGTTTCCAGAAACAGAGAATTTTCAGCAGTTTTTCAGTGGAAAAGCAGGATTCCAGAGGGATTTACAGGTGCTAAAAAGGTGAAAAAAATGGCATCAATCTAGCCCCCTTGACCCGCATCGTCCCCCTAAGACCGTCGTTCTTGGAGAAAAGAAAATTCTATGTTTTGACAAGTTCCAATGTGGGATTTTTCCAAATGCAAGTAAGTGAATTATAAATTTCTAAGGTTGATTATGCAGCTAACAATGATGTTTATTAACACATTAGTAGAGTCATAGTGCAATTTGGAGATTGGTCGTGAATAGTTCCAAGCAGAGCAATTCCAAGAAGATCAACATCATGAGTGATTCCCAGAATCCCTATGAGCTCGAGGCAGATGCTGTGGAGGAAAGTATTTCAGTTATGAATGATGGGACATAATTTGATGGGGAAATAAATCAAAATACTTCCCCAGATCTTGCAGCCACTATAAGAGGCCTGAAGGTGGAGTTGCAGAATTGCAGAGAAAACAATGAAATAATGGTTAAAGCTTAGGAGAAGCAAAATCAATTGACTGTAGCCATACTACAAAGTTTGACGGACCTCCGAGGGCAAGAAAACTCTCGACATCAAAGGGATGCGAAGCTTTTCCGAAGGAAGAAAGGGTTCAAACCTTCTCACTTCCAAGATCAGCAAAATAATCCATCACAAGCTATGACTAAGCGAGCCAGAATGATGGTAGACAAGCCAAGGAAACCATTCCAATGTTAGGGATGTGGAGAATACCACATGATTAAGTATTGTCTGCATCAGAATGGGAATGAAAGTCCAGTCTAAAATATTCAGAGAGCTGAAATGGTGGGGAAACCACTCCAATCTTGGGAATGTGGAGGAAACCATTTGTGCAGGAACTGTCCGCATTAGAATGGGAGTGTGAGGCAATATCACCACATCCAAGGAGCTGAAACTGAAATTGGGACAGCTGACCATGAAGGATTATGCAAACAAGTTCTTGCGATTGTTGGGGTATGCACTGAAAATCCAATATCTTCTGAGTAGGATACCTCAATCTTACAAAGACATGATTGAGGTTGATGATCCTAGAAGTCTAGAAGAGGCTATCAGGAAGGCTAAGTAGTACTGTGACCAGAACCTAGGTTCTAAGACAAAAAAATTATGTACATTTTCATTATGTGAATGAAGAAATCGTATTTTGGCATGATCTTTGTGTGAACTCAATCATGTAAGAATGTGTGGTTTGCATGAATTAAATCTTATGTTAATGATTTATAAGCATGTGTGTGTGAATGAAGGTCTCCGAGAGGAAGAGAAATAAAGATCGATTGATCGATTCTTTGATCAATCGAATGTGAGTTAGATTAATACTCCATTGAGGATTCCGTGAATGAATTATGTTCAGAATAACTTGGTTGTAGGTTTTTGAATCAACAATCGATCACTACAAGGATCGATGGTAAACAAGGTCTGAGCTGTACGTACGTGAATGGTTAAAGATTCAGGGTAAGATTGCTAAGTAATCTATTTATGTTTTGATTAACCCTGGATCTACTTACAAGTATATCACTTCTAGAATTGTTGAGGTTTGTGCTTTAACAAGTTAAATCATAACAACTCACGGTTAATCCAACTAGCCACTGGAAGCAGGAAGAAAGTTGGAAAAGTGGTAGACGGATGTCCATTGGCTATTGATGGGCTAGTCACTTAAGCATATTTGGATGTTCTACCACTTGGTTCCTATGACATTCCTATTGGGATGGGTTGGTTAGAAGCATGCAAGGTTAAACTTGACTTCTACAACAAAGCATCTGAATGCCTGGATGAGGAAGGAAAACTAAGGATGGTAAGAGGAATTTCAAAGGAGGTTTTTGTTAGGAAGGTTTACGCAATGCAGCTGAAGAAATTATGTAGGAAAAGGTGTCAATTGTATGCAGCCCATGTTTTGGAGGAAACAGAAAATGGAACTCCTAGGTTGGAGGACTTCCATGTGTTGTAGGAGATTAGGAATGTTTTTCCTGATAAGGTTCTGAGACTTCCTCCAGAGAGGAACATCGATTTTACAATAGACTTGGTGCTTGTAATAACACCAAGGTATAAGACACCCCATGGGATGAGCATACCAGAACTGTTAGAGCTAAGGAAGCAACTGCAAGAATTGTTGGGAAAGAAAGATGGTATAATTAGGTTGTGTATTGATTACATACAATGGAGTAAGGTCACTGTGAAGAATAAAATACCCTTTGCCTAGGAATGATGACCCCTTTGATCAAATGAGAAGAGAAAAGGTGTTCCTGAGGATTGACAGATGTGAGGTCTTTTATGAGACTTACAGGTTACTACATGAGACTCATTAAAGGGTACTCTACAGGTAGAATGACTTGGACGAGGCAGTCCAAGTGGTACTCGGTGAATTTGAGGCAGGAACCTTCCATGGATGAAGGCCAGACGTCATGAGGGAAAACTCATGACCAAACATATTTCTGAACTTCAGATTGCAATATTTCTATTGATTATAGGAGACTGTGATCTCCTGTGATGGTTTTGAATTATGCTAACAATGGATATGCTTTTCTTGCATTGTTTGATGTCTGAAGTTCATGTTGATAACCGTGATTGTATGACTAATCTAAGATGGTGTCCAGATGACATGTGGTATGTGAATGTCCAGGTGTTGGGTGGCATGTGTAAGTAAGGGATAAGTACTCCAACTTGAAAAGGCCAAACAATATGAGGATGACCTCATGGTTGCAAAAAGTTTAAATTCTATAGGAGATGGAATTGTAGACTCAGATTTGATTTGACTGTCAATGTATGATCAATTGATAATTGGGAATTCATTGTAGGCATGAAATAGATTTGAAAATCCATCACTGAAATTTGTATGACGACATCTCATTTAAACTGCATGCTTGTGCGTGACGCAGGTGAGATGATGAAAAAATGCATAGCTCTTGGGAGGATGTACTTGGGTACATAGCTCCTCATAAAGATGTACTTGGGTGCATGGTTCTCAGAAACGATGTACTGGGTGTACATGGCTCCTCGGAATGATGTACTTAGATACATAGCTCCTCATAGGGATGTGTTTGGAATAGGTTTGAAAACCTATTATTGAAAATCTTTTTATAATTACATCTCATATGAATTACATGCTTGTATGTAACTTAGGTGAGATGATGAAAATATGTACTGGGTGTACCTGTCTTCTCAAAAGGATATGTTTGGGATACATGGCTCCTCTGGAAGGATGTACTTGGGTTCATCACTTCACCCCCTGCCAGCTAGGCACCGGTATGCATCACTGGGGATGCCCAAGGTGTAAGACATTTGGTTATAATTCTTTCCACACACATTCACGCCGTAAGGGTACTGTCAGGGGAGTGGGGCTCTGTTAAGAGAATAACCCCTAGGTGTTATGTTGTCTGGAAAGGGAGCACATGATCTTGGTAAGCACTTGGAGCAGGTGCTAGGATTTCAAGTCAGAGATGCCATTGAACACCCAAGGAGGTGCTAGACTCTGGGGCAAAGCCGCCATTGAAAAATTAATGAAGATGCTTGTGCAGATAAATATTTGGCTACTTATCAACTTCTGGATGATTATTATGTGTACACACATGTGTATTTGATTCGGTTAAGAATTAATCCTATATAAATTAATATAACATGTGAATTAATATTTTTTAGTGTCTGGAAAGGAAGCGTCTGAGCTTGGTAAGCACAAAGAGGAGGTGTAGGCTCTTGAGCAGAGCTTCCATTGAGCACCCAAAGAAGTGTTAAGCTCTGAAGTCGGACTACCAAATCTCGATTGAGTAATTTTGTTACAAGTGATCCGAGGCTTGCAAAAATTTGGCTACCTATCGATGCACACCTTAGAGAGTAGAGGGAGGGTGGGTACACTCGAAGGACTATATAACAGAGAAGAGGTACCATCCTGGTGCGAGTTGGGGAAGGTCTTTTCAGTGCCATAGTTGTGTAAAGACAAATTTGGATACCTATGGAGCCAAAGTACATACTTATGCAAATAAGTATTTTTCTTAGCTGGCAACTTCTTGTTGATTTTATATATATATATATATACATATGTGCGTGTGATTCAACTATGATTTTTAGAATCTTGAATGAATCTGACATGAGAATTGATTCATTGATTGGAGCTTGAGCATAGGTATTGCTGACTACCAAAGGCATTAGATATGATCCAATTTGAGGAGAGGGATTCTCCAGAGTCGCACATTCAATCACTTCCTGCAAAAGAAGGGAATAAAGTCTGAATGGACACCAGAGTTCTAAGAAAGCTTCCAACAGTGAAGAATATTCTTACAAGTGCACCTGGTGGTGCGTATTGATGCAAGAAATCGAGGACTTGAAAGAGCTCCAGATCGTGCCATTAGACAGGTGAAGGTGCGGTAGAAGCACTATAGTCCTGATGAGGCTACGTGGGAGCTGGAGAATGCCTTGTGATTGGCGCATCCATTATTGTTCAAGTAGTGAAGCACTGAGGACAGTGCTAATGAAGGGGGAGGGGAATGTAACACCCTGGTTTTGACCCCATTTGCATTTAAAGTATATGATGTAAATATTGTATTTAATCGTCGTGTGGAGCTCAAGGCAAAAGCCCCACCATCAATTTAGCATGTTGTATTTCAGAAAGTAAATTAGATGCCGATGGTGTTTTGTGCTAGCTAGGCACATTATAATTTTACATCATGTAACTATGCAATTAATAAAATATACCACAATCGGCTATGTCAATGCGGCCATTGAAGAGAAGGGGCATGATCTCACAAGGATAAGGTGGGGAAACCATTTAAACTTTTGGGCCAATGGAGAAAACCAAAATGTCAAAGGGAAAACCCATAAAGCTGGAAACTACCCTTTTGTCTTGTATGTCCAGTCATTTAGATAGTGGTTGAGAAATTAATGCATGGGGATGGGAAGAGTATGGGAGTCAAATTTGAATTTTGGGAGCCACCCATTTTGGAAAAGTGTGTATTTGACTGATTGGGAAAGTAAATGCTTGGAAAAGCATGCCCAAGCTATTTACTCACCCACACCCTTTCATTTTTCATCATTTCCATGGAGGTTGGGCACTCTCACGTAGGTGAAGCTTGATGAGCTCCTTCCCTCACCATTTGTGCAGTTAAATCCCGTTGCCATGGCTGGGAAACCGGATTTTGTTGTGTTCAATGGACGGGAGAAGAGACCCACAATTTTGGGGGTTTAAGGGGACGTTTTTTCCTCTACTCACACAGCTAATTTTGCTGTGCGTTTTTCCTCCACGATTTTGGGATTTTCCTCATTTTCCCATGCCCAGAATTCATCCATTTGGGTTGCTCAGTGGTTACGAAGCCAAGTATTCCCGATTTGGAAGTTTGGGGAGGTCGTTTTTGCCCCCATGTTTCCCATAAACGTTTTCTGAGTTCGGATCTACGATTTGGGGATTTATGGTGGTCATTTTTGCCCTTGAAATGCCCATGGGTGATTTGTGAAACCGTGTTTTCCTTCAGAGGGATTTTTTTCCCTTTCACCAAATTTTTTTTGGTTGAAAAACATTTCCTTTCATGCCCGACATGTGCATTTTGCGGTTATGTGCATTCCTGTGCTGGCTTGGCTGAGTAAGTCCGAGAATCCCGTCTGTTAATTGGTTTCCTTGGTTGAGTAAGTCCAGGGAACCTAGCTGTTAGATGGGTGACTGATTTGGGATGTGATTGGTTGGCTTGGCTGAGTAATTCCAAGGAACCTCCACGTTATTGGTTTGTTTCCCCCACGTATTCTGTGAAACCCAACTGTGTGTTGGCTTGACTGTGGGTGTATGGTTTTGCTGCATGTAAGCCTTTTGTTCCCTTATTCCTTATGGAATCATGCCCGGCTCGGGGGTGGCAGCGTTGCTGAGAGATTAATGAGCACGATGGCCTACGGTTGGGTGGAACGGTGCAGCGACATAGCTGGTTGCGGGAGGCATCAAGCTTCAATTCAAGATAAGTATTCTTGTGCTTTCTAACTACTGCAACTGTAATTGTTTTACGGATGACAATATGAACAATGTTGAAATGTGTTGAATGTATGTGATTGCTTCCACTTTTTACTTATAGATGATTAGGAATTTGCATATGTGTATGCTTCATTATTCAAATCAATTGTAAATTATCATGTTCATGGGGCTAGATTGCCCGGTTCTGTAGTGTTGGTCACGTCCTCTCCGCGGTCAGAAGGGAGGGGACGTGACATATACCTTTTTTTAATAGAAACATATTTTTTTCATTATATAAAAAGGTTGTGCACAACCATCCAAAACATAAGCAGACCCGGTCTGAATTCTGAAATTACATAAGCAAGAACGGCCTTGTCTGTAACTATCTATACTTTACTAAAAACCTTATCTTTCTTCCTAATTTTCACCATACTAAAGGAGGGGTAAGCCCTGACAAACTGGAAGTTTAACAAAATACAAAAAAACATCAACTAAAACCTGAGATTATGACATTATTGCTTGTTCTTTGCATCCCTGCTTGGAACAAGCTTTGAAACTTATATTTCTTCCATTGGCTACACTCTGTTAGCTTATGTTTCCTGACAATGGTTGCATTGATTCATGTTGACCATTTTTCTAACATCTTCTACAATTCTATCAATCTTACCCAACATTTATTTGATGTCCATGTCCATATCATCAATCCTTCATTCTTGGCAAGACGGTTTACTTAACACATACTTTATGTCCATTGAGAGCTCCTGGTTTTTCCTATTGTCATTGCAGACTACTTCAAACACCTTCCACAAATGGATTTTGAACTCGACAATACTTCCCTTGACGTTGTTCAAACCCTCTCTCTATCCTTTCCATTTGTTCCAGCTCTCAGTCTCCATTGTCGTTGTTTCCTCGACCAAGTACCTGGGGCGGCTCTTGATAATCTCAGTGTAGCTCGAAACAATGACCTTCTCTGTCGTCTTCTTCTCTGGATCAACTTGTTGTATACGCCAACCCCATCCTCCTATACCACACCACTCATTTTCCATTTCTCATGTGCATGTATTTACCACATTAAACTGAGCTTATAGCAGTTCGACTGGGATTTTAGGCCACTGACCATTGATCATGTGGGCCTGAGCATGCAAGATGCCACATATTCCATTTCCTTTTTCCTTCAACACGCTCCCTTGACCCTTGAATTTTATCATTGGATTGGGTGATTTTCACGACCAACAAATGGATCAAAACAAAACATATCTCTAGTCTGGCCCCTTTGTTGGCTAGGAAATCCGCCTTTCCATTGTTTCCCCTAAGGATGTGCACGAAGATGAGATCTAAGCCTTCCTTGATATGAGAAATTCTTCATGGAATTATTTTGCATCTTATGTTTCCATTGCTATATCCTCTCCGCATCTTTTGAATGACTTTTCTAGAGTCTCCAATAACGATTGCTTTGTTTATGTTTATTTTCGCCATGAGTTCAATTCCATACATTAGAGATAGCCATTACGTTTCATTGTGTGATTTTTTTCCCAATCCCCAAGTGGAATATTCTACAACTTTTCCTCCTAGATCATAGATTATCCCCCCCGCGCCTACCTCCCCTGAAGGAAGAGAAGATACTCATGTGTTGAAAAAATAATTTTTTTGAAAGCTAGAATCTTTTTGAATTTTGGTTTGAGATACTCGACCATTTGAAATCTAATTAATAAGTTCTCATAGTGGTGATAATTGCATTAAATGCATTTATCTCATGTGTACTTATCATATTGAATAAAAGATTTATCCTTAGGTGTGGATGAAACATTATTAATTTTACTAGTTGCTTTTTGAAATGATGTTAAATGATTGTGTTGAGCCCTCTATGCTATATTTGAATGTTGTTCATTGGAATCCCGAGCAAAAATATGAACTTTGAGCCATGTTATAATCTTTGTAGATACATATATTTTTCAATTTTATTGTGAAACTTGGCATGGGTATATGCAAGTCTACTTCTGGGAATACATAGATGGTGAAGGATTATTAACATGAATGGTTATCTATGAATTTGAATGGATCATACCATTAAAATAGGATTGCAAACATATGCCAAGTCTTCTTTGAGTTAGATGTATCTCCTGCTATTAAGGATGTGTGCAAGTATGCTATTTAAAAGAGATTAGCACTAACATTTAGGGTATTAAATTTTTGTCGGATGAAAAGGGTGTTAGTTTTGCTTGTTCTACCTTTTTGTGGTTGGTGGATTTTATTAGACGACATGCTAGACAATTGTTTGAAACAATGCTCAGTGTTTCTTGGAGATATATATCTTTGTAAATCAAGAACTACTAATGTAGTAAACAATTAATATTTTGAACATGAGATAGTTAATATTTTAATTAATTAGACTATGCAAGGTGCCAACAAGTCCTATTTGAGAAGGTTGAATTAGGTATCAAGTAGCTATGTGCATTTGTATAAGGTTTTCCCACCTTGTTGCTAGGAATCATTAGAAGAAATTTGGGGTCTAAAAAGGGCCTTATAAGAAAACGCACCAACAATAAATTTTGTGAGTTGGAATTCAAGAACCAATAGAATTTAAATAAAATGAGTCAACCATAATGGTTGAATTGACATATTTGTCATAAAAGAAAACTACTTTTTTTGTTCGTATTTTCAACATATCTCCATGTGTTTTTTCTCAAATTTCAAGTGGGAGAGCTCATTGGAAGCGGAATTTAATTCCGCATCCAACGAGTACCCACACTGCATACTTTTGATGGACCGCTCTACCCCAAAAACAAGAAATACTTGAAAAAATGTGATGATGATGTCATCATCACATTTTTTCAAGTATTTCTTGTTTTTGGGGTAGAGCGGTCCATCAAAAGTATGCAGTGTTGGTACTCATTGGATGTGGAATTAAATTCCGTATCCAACAAGCTCTCCTACTCAGAATTTGAGTAAAAACACAAGGAAATATGTTGAAAATACGAACACAAAAAGTAGTTTCTTTCATTCTTCCTCCAAAATTAATAACTATTATTTTATTATTTTCCTTAGGAGGCCCATTTTAGACCTCAAATTTCCTCAATTATCGTCACTTGCATTTCCAGGTGTTAAAATTTCATTGATATTGACTATAGGTATGATTTGAGTTTCTCTAAATCCTTTCCTTGAAAAAAGAGGATGAAGAATCAACTCATACAATTGGCAATACATAAAAGTAACTAAAACTGTGATCAAGAATATAGGTGGCCACTTTTTAGCTCATCATTAATTTTATAATTGTAAGAATGTAATAAAACTAATACCTGTAGGAAGGACTTTATGTAATTTTTAATGATTGCAATATATCCTTTGTTGCAGATTATTTAAAAGCTAAATTGAGAGAAAATTACAGTGGAAACGATATGATTATGGTAAATATTTTGTAGTGAAGTAATCCATAGAATATGTAGTCATTATTATAATTTAAAGCTCATGGGAAAGGTTAATGTTCCCTTTGTTATAGTACTATTCATGCTCATATCCTATCCAAGAGAATAATTCCACCACAATCTTATGCCCACCGTCACCACCTTACTTCTTTTATACCCCCCTTATATATTTCACCCAACGTTTTAAGTCCCTTCCTAAGAGTCTCAATTCTCCCCAAAACCTACCGTTTCCCTTTAAAGTTATGCTAATAAGACTACTTTGATTTTTTCAGAGAATGTGTCTCAAGTATGATCCAATGAAGTTTCACAAGCAAAATTAGGTTGCTTGCTAACACTATATTTCAATGTAATAATCAAGTACATAGTTTAATAAAATCCCAAAATGAGTAGAGTTTAATTAAACCCATAAACACCCCACAACTCAAATAAATATGAAATAAACAAAATTATAGGCCAAAAAATCAAATATATGATCCCATGGATATATTAAAATTCCAAAATAAACACCCACATCAAATATCTGTTGAGGAAAAATATAGTAAACTCTCTTGAAAACTAGATATTTCTACCATTAATTTTCTATAGTAGAGCATATCTCACTACTCATCTATTAACACACACATGCAATAATTTATAAAAAAGGCTATATTTTACATAGAAACTGTCATTTCCCAAAAAAATTTATTACAATGCTTGGGTAAAGATAATTAAATTTTAGTTTATAGTTAATTTTATATAATTTAATTATACCTTAAAAGGATAATGCTTGCTCTTAATTGTAATATTTATTTAATTAGTATTTGTTTATGAGTGGATAATGGCCTAGGAGGGCCCAAGAGGGCACATGAGGATAAGAGGATAAGATATGTCTCAATAGAAAGCTTGGAAAAAAGAAGGAATTTAGAAGAAAGCAACCAAAGCTAAAAAAACAATGGAAAGGAGGCAAGTGGATAAAGTAGGGAAGATATGGATTTTGGCAAAAATGCAGGAAATCAGTCAAAATCATGAAAGCAATGGAAATGCATAATAAAGTAGTAAAAGCAAGAAAAACAAAAAAAAGAAAGGCAAAAGCTACAAAGCAGGAAAAATAAGGAAATGTCAGGAAGGAGAGAAAAGCTTCACAAAGCAAAAATTCCTAATCTAGCTCATGAGGGCACATTAGGCTAGGTAGCTTGCAAAAGAAGTCATTCATCCTATAAATTCAAGTAATTTCACCCTACTCGCATATTTTCAGTAATTATGTTTTGATGTTGATAGCTCTTGAGCTCTCAATTCAAATTGGGAAATGTGCCCCTAATCACAGTTGGGAGATGTGCCCCTGTTGATTCAACTAGTTGATCTTCTTTAGTGAGATGAGTGGATAATGATATTCAACAATTTACAATGTTTTATTTGTAGGTTCTGAAGCTAATTCTAGTCTGATTCGAGTCCTAGAGCAAGCACTGCAAGTCCTCCAATTCGAAATCGGTGCATTTCCAGTTATTCTTAGGGATGAGGGTCTTGTGCTAAATAATGTCAAGTATGAGTCCATTTTTGAAGGAATTTAAAATGTTATTTGGTGTAATGTATATAATTTCAATCTTATGAACTTATTACAAACCTTTCATAATGATAAAGTTGGATGTTTACCTTATTTTCCTATACCTAGTCTAGAATGTCTTCAGTGAACAAATCTGGTATAAGAAATAGACTAATAAAATGTGAAATTTTCAATATTTTTATGGCGATAGTGAATCATGATAATGGCTATCAAAATACTTCCACATTACTAAAAAGAAGCCACCACAAAGCGAATTCTAGGATTATAGCTATTTTAATGTGATTACAGCTACCACAATAACAAAAAAAGGCATGATATCCATATAGGGTGCTCGGTATCCCATTTGAAATGTATATACAAGAAGTACACATTTTGACTTTTCATACTTACCTTTGGCTATTTGTAGACTACGGTGTCACCAAAAAATGTTGTTTAGGGCCTTAAAACGACCCTGGAAGTTTTGAATACGGAAATATGTAAAACAAATGCCAAGATGGAAAAACTTTTTTGAGCTAGTGGAATAGGTGTGTGGCCATTGATATCCATTTGGATGAGTCCTCCCCCCTTAGGAAGCGATCGTATCCATTGCGTTAAGTTCTCTCATTATATGGGGAAAATTTTGCTGAATTTCACTCCTGGTAAGCCACTTTCCTTGGTCAATAAATTGTCTATCTTTGACAACCCTAGATAGATGAACGTGTTGTTGGAAAGTTCCATTCACCTATACATCCATGATCCAATCAACTGTATCCATCTCCAAAAATTTAGGGTTAAAGTTTGACGGTGCTAAAATCCCTGCCACTCGATTGTAATGCACTTCCCAAATTAGCTTCGCACGTTTGCTTCAAGTAACATAGAGTTGGTCCATATGGCATGACAGTCCTTCCTAGAGATGACATTATGCCACTGGTGTTCTTTCGCCTTATTCTCTATAGATGGAAGCAATTTTTGGATCATTGGCATATAGTTGAGATGGCTTGGAGGTCTCATGGCCATAAGAGTTAAGCATCATAGTTGAGGCTGACACTGGAAGTCAACTGAGGAAATTGGTGACTCGATTGGTGCCATCCTTCTTATACTTTATGCTTAGGTGTAATTGATGCAAGTATGTGGACCTTGGTGGTGATCATTATGAAACTTCCCTTATGTTTGCATGAACTTCAATGGCTTGGGATTTCAATTAGTGTTGACCGTCTCTTTGATAAGAATGTGATGATTCCAATGGTGGAAAGCATGGACAATGGGATGCATTTCCTTCTCATAGGTGGGGTATTTGTAGAATGCATTTGGGACTATCTCACTATGATATGCCGCTGGATGTCCATGCCGAGTGAGGACTGCACCAATAACATATTTTGAAACATCTATCTCAATTTCAAAGGGATATTGTAGATCCAGTATCAAATCAATTAAGTGTTTGACCTGACAATGTAGTGGCACATCGGTAGGTGCGATGAGGATGTCTTTGTATGATTCCATGATATTTTCCACCTGCTTCTTCTATATAGAGAGACCTTGTGTGGAAGTGATGGATTTTTCTATGATCTTTCATTCACCTTCAGAGTGAATCATAAAGAGGAAAACTTTCCCAGTCTAGGAGATCACCTTCTTGCACTGCTTAGTTGTGATGAGAGATACTACAGTAGGAGGGATTTCCTATGGTATCCTCTAGAGTTGATGACACTATGAGGTCTAGATTCATATACATCATGTCGCTTCCACATATACGATTTTCCTAAAAGAACATCACAAACTTCGAGTGGGGATACATTGCAGATTACCTCATCTGTGAAGAGCTTGATGTCGTCGGGTAGGTGGAATTGTTGATTGAAATAGATGTCCCATCCATGGTTGAGACACCCAATTTTGTAGTGTTACGGATGTAGTGTTGTTGGAAACTTCAACCATTTCATGACCTTTGTCAAAATCAGGTTCTTTTGGCTTTCATTGTCAACAATCAGATGTAGTGGAGTTCCCTTTACCAACAAATGTGAGTGGAAGAGGAACTCACCTTTCTATGGATCCTCTCGATTGTCGGGATAGATATTTGTGGTAGAAATGGTGATGTTGCATTCTACGTCAATGATCTGCTTCCCCCTATATGCGACTACGAAATTGGGTTCTGACTTAGAGTCAAAACTAGGATCTGACTCTGAAGCTTTGAACTTGGCCACCAATGACTGCTTTGAGTGACATTCATCAGTGTTGTGCTAGGGGCTCTTATGGAACTTACACCATTTCCTGATGTCTTTGTTTCTTTTCCCGATCCCCTTCTTTGTTTGTGGCTTGGATTGGTTTTCCTTACTTTGTCCTTTGTTCTATGACCTTGGGTTACCATGGCCTTGTTTTTGCAGTAGATTCGCAGGCCCTAATTCCTGCTTGTTCTTCTTTTTGATTGTTTTGTCATTCTTGATAGAATATCGATAAGTGGATCCTAGTGATGGGATGCACAAAAAATCCATTTTGGTTTGCATGCCCTTATGTAGTCCCCCACTGTATTTTAGAACTGGATTTCATTTGGATTCTTTGATACCCAAATTGGTGTGAAAGGTATGAAAAGGATTTGTGAACTATGCCAATGTTTGGTCCCTCTCTTAACCTAGTGTGGTCCATCTTGTGTATTGATCATCATAGGTTCCCATATGGTAATATTGTTCCTTCACAACATCTATAAAATACACCCAAGTGGGATTGGCATCAAATATTCTAGACTCCTCTGTTAAAATTTTTCTCACAATAAGTGTTCCAACAATTTTTGACATGGGGGACAACCTTAGGGAGCACAAAGGTGATATTTCCCTGTCAAATTTTTTTTGGATAGAGAAATACCCTTGTAGTAGATTCAACCATTTATCTATGGAATCATCATCTATCTAGCCTTCAAATAAAGGGATATCAAATTTAACTTGTACCTTGAAGGGTGGCGCTCCTCCGAAGTGATTGCTTGATGATCCCTCTGTTGTCGTCAGGATTTGTCAAAGAATTTGGGAGAAATTTTCTATCGTCTCATTCCTCTGTCATGCAAGGGATTCCTCAAGCAAATGCTTGATATTATCGCTTTCTATGTATTCTCTCTTTTCCTCATCCATGGGAGGCATCTTGAGCCACCGAGGATGGTATTTCTCAATCTCAACTAGTTCAAGACCCAACTGTCAATATCTCAACCTAGTGGTGACATGCATAGAGAATAACAAAAGAGAAGACCACTTTGATACTGGTGATCCATATTTATGTGAGAATGAAATCAAAGAGCATATATAGAACCACATACACATATATATTGCAAGGAACAGAGTTATATAGTAAAATCAAATTCTATTAAATGAATGAAAACATAATAGATGATCAACTAAAAGCAACTAGAATGGTGGTAGCTTTATCTATGAGAAGTGATGTGGCGAATATGCTCATTCGTGATAAGTTGATTACAAAAGAATTCGAAAGGGGATTTTTATTATATGTATGAGGGGGGAAACCTAACCCTAGGATATGAATCGTAAAAGGGTTTACAGGCTCTGAGGTTGTTAGTTGAGGTGTCAACTTCTTTGGGGTGTATATTTTCCATACGATCTCCATTTAGGTTGCTAGGTAGCCCATTGGAAAGGTGTTGCTGAAAAGTACAATTTTTTATTGTACAAACATGACTTTGGATTTGTATGGACTATGGCATCCCCATAAAACGTTGTTTAGGGCCTCAAAACGGCCCTAGAAGTTTTGAACATGAAAATCTGTTAAAAAAACTACTAGAGTGGAAAAAAGAATTTGAGCCAGTGGAATAGTTGGGTGTCCACCAATACCCATTTGGATCATAATATTTATTATGTATAAATGGAATCCACCTTCAATATTTTTCTCATTTGGGTTTCCAAGGTAATTTTTATGTCTACTATGGTAATTACTGGTGTAATAGTTTGGGCACTATGTAATTCAATCATAATAACATTGTTATTAATTTGTTGATTCTATTTAAATCAAGTCTTATTACAATGTTTCCCACACTCTTTATACACCATATTGACATCGATTTATAGCCCATCTCATGATTTCTTCTTTAATTGAGTCTTTTAGTGTGCTTTATGACGCAAGGGTCCACATGTGTGGTCCAATGTATATGATATATCCCCAAATGGGGAATACATGGGGTTAAATTTATATGTAATGAAGTAAAGTTATATGTAATAGTGGTTGGAACAATGAAGGGATCACACATGCAATGAGTGAATAAATATATAAAGAGGCCATGCAATCATTGTTAAAGGATACAACAAATTGGATGTATGAATATATCTGGGTATTTAGGAGGTTCTCCCATTATTTAAGTAGTTATTGTATAATTCATATCTCTTTTCTATCTTGAAGTTGTACCCCACATTTACATTTGTTGAACTTTGTTTTACTTTGGCATGTTATGCTATCTTAAGGATTTGGTTCATAACATTTCGTTTCAAAGCATAAGGTGATTGGTTGGGCTCTTTCAAAATGAATCATATATATATATATATATATATATATATATATTTCTCTGGGGAGTTTCATATATATATATATTTCTCTGGGGAGTTTCATATAGATAATTTTTTGGAAACTTGAGGATACATATATAAAATTGAGCACATAGATCTGTGGAGAAACACACAATTCAGCAGATAGATCACACAATTTAGTCAATTATTGAAGAATGAAACAGTGCAAAAATGACTTGCAACTGTGAATGCTTTTCATTAATCAAAGAGTAATTAGATAATAATTATAATTAAGTACAATGGCTTAAATAGCCACATGCAATTCGAATCCACATGAGGAAATTCGAATTGATTAGACTCTACTTGACTGTAGGTAACTAATACCTTGTATAAATCATTATCGGACGACTCAATAGATAACATGACCTTGTCTAAACCATTACCGAAGTTCAACAGAGTTCTAAAACACAACTCAAGTGTCTAATTCAGTGTTTACTGAGGCTAACTAACTGTGGTAGGTGAGAAATGCACCTCTCTTGCATACAGTCATGCAAACCTAGCGCTAACTGAATGTAACTGACTCTTAACTCAGCTTGACTAGTCACTAACTGAACTCAACTGATGAAGGTTGGTATCGGCACTCCCAGTGGCTCCTAAATTGTAGGAATTGATCTAGGAGACTCCTAAACTGATGCATGCAAGTGCAATCAGTGGCAGTAGGCCTCAATTAGTGTTCCCCACACTTTAGTAACTAGAACATGTGCCCCAATTAGGCCAAGTGGACCCAGTGGTGCTAGTGTCTAAAAATAGACTGCATGGACTCCCGATTTAGACATGACTCTTGATTTAGACATATGACCAAATTGGACAAGGGAGGATTAATAATTCTAACACCCCCCTGAATGATAACTTGGGAAATCTATGGGCCCTGGTAACTAGGACCATAGGTCACCCATTACATTAAGTAAGGTAAAGTAACTTCTCAATATAAGGAGCTGGGGAAAAAATCCCCCCCTCTAATTAAGCAGGTAGAATCAGGATCAATCTGGTTCTTCTGTGCACAGGTATCCTAGGGCCTAGCATGTGAACCTCTCCAACATTATGTCTAGAGGAATCTTCCTCTTTGGAAGAAGAATGATATGCTCAACTAAATCAGAAATATAGACAACTGCAGGATGAAGACTGGACCCATGTAGAGCCACTACAATCAATTGATAAGTGAGAAAAGGTTCTTGAGGATTCAGAACATGTGAGGAACACTCAAGAAACTGATATGTTGCAGCCATGAACAGCAAACCATTAGTGGTAAAATCAGCCCCAAGTGTTAGGAGCAAGTGTTCAGGCGGATGCAGATTGTCTTCCTCTTTACTAGTTCTATGAGGAGATGAGCATGTGATCAATGCTAGAGAAGCACTAGGACTATGGAGAGCGAATGCTTGATCTCCATAGTCTGATATAGCTTCAAAAATATATAATGATTCACAAAATAAAATATCAGCAACCTCATAAGAGGAAACTAACACCAAATCCACAGCAACAGTTTTGAAGAGAAATTGTGGTACTTGATTTTTCACACCAAAATTGGTGAGAGAAGCTATAAGCATGACTGAAAGCTCTTGGATTTTAAAATTTGAGCCAAGTAATATCAGATCAGAAAGTAAATTGAATATAAATAGGTTCACAACAGATCCAAAACTGTGAAATGAAATCAAATCCCCAGCAACAGTTTTGTAGGAGACTTGTGGTACTTGTTTCTTCGCACCGTTGATGAGAACAACTACAAGCAATACTGAAAGATTATGAATTTGAAATATTGAACCAAGAAATATTAGATCAGATCCAAATAAGATCATATCAGATCCAATAAGGTTCATATCATATCCAAAGAAATGGTCAACCGAGACGGTGGATGCACAACTTTCTTCTTCTTCAAAATTCTGAATTTTGGTGCATGCAATCCTGCAGGAATTTGCTGGAAGATCTAGATCAAGGGGAGCAAATGGATCACTCTGGTAATCTAATATTTCTTCCAAAATATCCAAGGTATTACATATTTGCACACCAGCAGCAACATTAGAGATAGAAAAATCAAATTTCTCTTCACTTTCGGAAGCAATTACTGGAAAATTTTGCACAGAATTCAAAGGAAAATCACTGGAGGAGGACTTTTCTTCTTTTTCATCTTGAACAACTTCAGCAGAGAGAGTAGAGGACGAGAATTTTGGATCAGAAACTCTTATGGTATTGGATGTCCTCTCCAAAGTGCTATTATGATCCTCATCAATCTTTCCAAAGGTTTTGTCCAATCTTGTCCAGAGTTCCTTTGGGTCTTCAATAGATCTACTAAGGTAGTGCAAGCCAGGAGAAAGAACCAGTGCTATTGTTCCAAAAGCTCCATCACATGCATTCATCCAATCATTCTCACTCTCATAGGACTCTTCACCAAGTCCAATAGACACCTCATAGAGATTGTGTCTCTTCAGAGATGTAATCATCTTCATCTTCCATTCTGAATAGCTTGTGAATGGGGTGAGAAGACAAACTGATGAATCCATTTGAAGTTGTACCTACAATTACAAAAAAAGACAAAGTAAGGTCGGACAGCGTGCACATTTTAGGTTTTCATCACACCCAGCATTATTGATCAAGCAAGCTTGATCAACAATTCCTTAACTTGGGGTATTAAGTGGTAAACCTTATGCTTCTGGTGCAAAGCTGGAAGGAGAAATTTTGGTCAAAAAAATGATCCAGTAGGAGATATGAGGAGGAGAAGTGCCTTGTCCATTGAGGCTCTGGCACCATATTAAATTGAGCACATAGATCTGTGGACAAACACACAATTCACAAGATAGATCACACAATTTACTCAGTTATTGAAGAATGAAACAGTGCAAAAATAGCTTGTATCTATGAATGCTTTTCATTAATCAAAGAGTAATTAGATAATAATTACAATGAAGTACAATGGCTTAAATAGCCACATGCAATTCAAATCCACATGAGGAAATTCGAATTGATTAGACTCTACTTGACTGTAGGTAACTAAGACCTTGTCTAAATCACTGTCGGAGGACTCAATAGTTAACTGACCTTGTCTAAACCATTACTAGAGTTCAACGGAGTTCTAAAACACAACTCAAGTGTCTAATTCAGTGTTAACTGAGGCTAACTAACTGTGGTAGGTGAGAAATGCACCTCTCCTGCATGCAGTCATGCAAACCTAGCACTAACTGAATGTAGAGGACTAGAACTGAATGTAACAGACTCCTAACTCAACTTGACTAGTCACTAACTGAACTCAACTAATGAAGGTTGGTATCGGCACTCCCAATGGCTCCTAAATTGTAGGAATTGATCTAGGAGGATCCTAAACTGATGCATGCAAGTGCAATCAGTGGTAGTAGGCCTCAATTAGTGTTCCCCACACTTTAGTAACTGGAACATGTGCCCCAATTAGGCCAAGTGGACCCAATGGTGCTAGTGACTAAAAATAGACTAGATGGACTCCCGATTTAGACATGACTCCTGATTTAGACATATGACCAAATTGGACAAGGGAGGATTAATAATCCTAACAACATAGTGAAGTACTTGTGGTAAATTCTTTTAGTTTTGTTGTATCTATACATTTGGAGTTGCAGTATGTGGAAATTAAGGTTTTTTACTAGTCCAAAAACTAGTCTCAAATGAGTTTTCTAGGTAAAACTATAATATTGAAGGATTTAGAGCTCCAAATTGAGTTAAAATTGTTGTATGAGAGATATTATAAACCATAGTATTTTTGGTAAACATTTAAGAAGTAGAAAATAAAAAATTGATTCGAGGCTAGACATACAAGTTTGCTCCTCTGGAAGGGACAAAAGCAATAAGTCTTGGGAAAGTAACCATAACTTTCACTTAGCACATCAAAATTAGCTCAAACCTATGGCATTGTAGAGAAGACATACTAGGATACTGTAGGACTAAATTTAAGAATTAGAGGGGCTAGAATTATAGGTTTACCTTAGGTGGAAGGTCGACTAACAAGATAGTCTCCAAATTAGGGTTTTAGAAGGTATGTTTTCTTGAAATTAGCATAACTTTTGACTCGAAAGTGCAAATTAGGTGATTCAAAAGTTTTTGGGAGGAAGAAACACAAATAATATGTTGGAGAAAATAATATTATCCATTATATATCAATATTTTTAGTATATGAGTTTGGAAGTTGAGGGTTAAGATTAGACCTTAGTAAAAAAATGGGAATAATACCTATGTCTAATGGATGAAGATAAACATGAAATTGATCTTATAGAATGGATCAGGATGGTGAAGGAAAATATAAATAATAATTATAGGGAAAGTATTCATTTTATAGGTGTTTTTTCTATTATTATGTGTGAGTGTTGATAGAGACACTAGACTAAATTCCACGTAAGAATACTTTAAATAATTGTCCTAAAAAAATGGATCAAGAACTCAAAAATGGTAGTGATTCATACAATTGAAGATAATTCCGTGGAAGCTAAAGAAGAAATTCCAAATTAAGGGAATATAATGAAAAATTAAAATAATATCTCAAGAAGAAAGATGAGGATTTTTCCAAGATACAAGCCCTTAATGAATCACTTATTAAGAAGGTTCATAAATTGAAGCAAGAAAAAAGTAGCAAAGGAAAGTGGGAAATGACGAGTAAGGGAAGAATGGAAAAATAAGGACGAAGAAATATGTAGATTACAAACCGTTCTTGAATGAGGAAACCATGTAAGAGTTATACACACTATTAATAAATTATAAGCACAAAATGTAACACTAGATATTCCCTTCCAAATCTATCCAAAATGTGTCAATTGTGTTAATTAATTCAATTATATTAATTATGTTAAAGAGGATAATTATGTAAAATTACAATTTGAATCCATTTTAACACTCCTCGAAGAAATAAGATCTCAAATAGATCAAGGTGATTAGGTATAGTTTTAATTTCTTTCCTTAAATACTTTTGAAGGCAGATATGTAATTGGGTGTTCATGTATATTTTTAGCTTCTTTTCCAAAATATTTTTAAATGCAAATATGTAGTTGATCTATTGAATACAATAAATGTACCCTCAATAAATATGAGATAAGTAACATAGAAGAAGGGATCTTTAACTATTTGTTCATGTATATTTTTAGCTTCTTTTCCAAAATATTTTTAAATGCAAATATGTAGTTGATCTATTGAATACAATAAATGTATCCTCAATAAATATGAGATAAGTAACATAGAAGAAGGGATCTTTACTTCTTCTATGAGATAAGTAACATAGAAGAAGTATTGTATCGATAGTTTCATAATTGAGGAAATACTTTGAACAATACACTATACATAGTTCATAAGACTCCACTTTAGAGGTTGGATGTCAAGGGATGCATCAGCAATGACATGAAGCTCAACACCACCCAACAATATTTATTTTCCAAAATTGGGTAACACACAAAGGTTTAAAGAGATAGGAAAAGACATAATCAATATATAACATGGTAGAGTTACTTATCCATCTAAAGGATAATGTTCTTGTTTGTAAACATCTAATACTAATCTTGACAAAGAATTATGTGTTTCTAGAATAATATGGTCTTAAAGAGAGTGAGGGTTTTTCTAGCCAAAACCTTATCTTGACCAACTTTGTAAGCATTTTATGATTGTTATGTTTTTATAAGGATTTACCTATTGGCGAATGTGGAAATGTAAATGGAATTCATTTGGCGAAATGGTAGTGTGTTGTAAGGCATAATGATTTATAGGTGGATAATGTATTTAGGGTAGTAAGTGTTGTACAAGGTTCATTTGATTCATTTTATGTTTGACTTAAATAATATGTATGGTGATTTATTGAAAAAAAACTAACGGTTACGTTGTCAGTTTTATTTTCAATAGTGCATGTGTTTGTGTTAAAAGATGCACACTAACTACTGCAGAGAGGGCATGGCTATTACATATTGGTTTAATATGACTCGATTTGGATTTCAGAAGGTGGATTGATCACCAAGACTTGAAAAGAAAGAAAAAGACAAAGAAGTTATGGCAGATCAGTGATGGATCATTGGGTAATGGAGTCATAAACATTCTACTCATCGAAGGCATCAAAACTGCTCATCAGACAACAAGATTCATATGCTGAAGGATATAATAATAGAATTTGTATAAAAAAAAGAATATCTATAGAACATAGATCGTCTATGGAGAATAGAACTTGAACATAAGCAATGATCAACAAGCAAGTCACATATGACTGTTACTTAAAAATATGTGAATCAAAGGCAATTATTGATCCTCAATGTCTGCAATATATTCAAACAAGATATAAATGCAAAATGGAAAACAAAGACACACCTACCAAAAGAATTTTCATGAATCTTAAATAGTAGAGATGTTTACATAACAGGCTCCTCCAAATACAATGATTACATACAGCCAAAACTGTCTCCTACAACTCTCTCTCACTCAAGCCTCTAAAAACTGAACCCCCAATCTAACTAAAAGCATTTATAGTAATTACGATCATCAAGCTGTCGCTAAAATTTATCAATAATACCAATATCGAATCCATTGCCAGAAAATCCAGAGCTGTTGTGATTGAATCCTCGAAAGATCCTCTGTTTGCTAATGTTGTGATTTTAAATCGGAAACTGCTGGACCTATCTTTCTAAATATGGTTCAAGATGCCTAGAGGTTCTGGATTCATGCTTCTTATTGATATCAAATTGATTGCAAGAGTTGACATTCGAGATAGTCAGTTTCAAGGTATGCTAAAACAATATCAAACTGGCAGCTGCTAAGTACTCTTCCTTCAGATGCTCTTTTCACTGCCACTTGTGTATTTGTTGTCTTAAAGCCTTGAAATGTTAGAACTGACCCTTTGACCACTACTAATTTTATGCCTGGAAATCTGGGGATGACTTCTCCAATGTACAACTTCATCCTCTGCTTCCAGGTGTTCAATTGGATAATGGTAACATAACTCCTTCCCATGAACCATACCATTCCTCCCCACGCTTTGTCAAAATAACTTAAAATACTTCATCTTCATATCTGGCATGGATTTTATTTTGACGAAGATTGCAAATGGAAAGAGTCTTATCATTGCACTTTTCAAATAATTGTATGGGGTCTGGGACAAAATTGCGTATATGGAATAAAAATTTCATAGATATTCAACTTGTTGTAACAAGATTATGTCATGCATCCTATGATTTCATCCTCGTTTCTCGACATCTTCAGGTGGCATGAACATATAAGCCACAAACATACTTTTTATTTTTCCATAGAAAATAACAGAGTGGAATTTATTTTTATTTGGATCGAGCTCTTAAAGGCCTGCACCATTTTATTTGATTCTTGTAAACCCAAAGAATCCCTTTTTCCTTTGTGCTAACTCATTGGACATATCAACAACTTCATTGTCGAGCAACGCCTGTCCTTCCCCCACAATCTATAAAAAAATTGACTGTCAAAACTTGATTGCAAACTACAGAGTCCAGACTCATGGTATACGGGTGCTCCTGGTGGCATTTGTTAGCACTTGGCGTGCCTTCACCATGGGTGTTATTTTCGACGTTTTTCCTATTGATTTCACTGCACATTTTGCACTCAAACAACTTGAAACCCTGAGAATGGATTTCACACATATACTCAGCAATTGACAATCCATTGATGCAGTCCACAAGTTTCTTCAACATCTGGGTGCTGATGATGTGAGTATTATCGTACTCGGTCACTTTGAAAATCGGCAGTTCATTGGTCGTGTGAGCTTGCTTTGTGAGGTTTGTGCCCTCAAAGACGGTTCATCGTGTAAAAGCTGCAAAAAAATTGTTTCAATCTTTGCACTCGGCTGTCAGTGCTTTGACATGGGATAGTTGCAAAACATTTGTTTCAATCTTTGCATTCGTCTGTCAGTGCTTCACATTGGAGGTACACAAGACTGGGACATATCCCATATAGAAAACGTAAATGAATATTAAAACTTTTATATTCACAATGGTCTGCTAGTTATTATGACTGAGTTAGCTAAACTCTAGACCATTTGCACCTTTGCCAAAACTTGGCCAGAGAATTTAAGACGCATTGTGTAGAGACTTTGAATGTACCCAATGAGAGAGTCAGCTAAACTCTAGACCATTTGCACCTTTGCTATCAAAACTCGGCCAAGGAATTTATGACGCATTGTGTTGAATGTGTGACCTGTGGGCTCTCTCCTTAAAACTTGGTGTGAGTTCGATGATGACTTGAGACTTTGAATGGGAGCTCTTTAAAGAGGAGACGAAACTCGGCCAGGGAATTTATGACGTATTGTGTTGAATGTTTGACCTGTGGGCTCTCTCCTTAAAACTTGGTGTGAATTCGATGATGACTAGAGACTTTGAATGGGAGCTCTTTAAAGAGGAGACGATTTGACTTTTAGGCTTATTTTCTGCGGAAATCCACTGAATTTAATTCACAAAATCTGTAATTTTTGTTGTTTGTTGAGCGATTTTAAGTTCATAAATGGAATCAAGTGATAGGAAAACCCCCAATACCCACACCCACACTCTAAAAGATCTATTAGTGTTTTTGTACGTTTTGAAAATTCCGTAAAGATCTATGCAAAAAATTGATAAAAACCAACTTGAAAAAGAGGTCAAAAAGTCCCCTCGCCAAGGAATTTATGGTGCATTATGTTGAATGTGTGACCTGTGGGCTCTCTCCTTAAAACTTGGTGTGAGTTCGATGATGACTAGAGACTTTGAATGGGAGCTGTTTAAAGAGGGGACGATTTGACTTTTAGGCTTATTTTCTGCCGAAATCCAGTGAATTTAATTCACAAAATCTGTAATTTATGTTGTTTGTTGGGCGATTTTAAGTTCATAAATGAAATCAAGTGATAGGAAAACCCCCAACACTAAAACCCACACTCTAAAAGATCCAGCAATGTTTTTGGACGTTTGAAAAATCCGTAAAGATTTATGCAAAAAACTGATAAAAACCAGCTTGAAAAAGAGGTCAAAAAGTCCCATGTTTAGACAACTCGCTTTGAATGTAGTCCCTGAGGTCGGCTGGTTAATTAAAAGTTGAGCTCAATGCCCAAGTAGTTTTTTTTTCTTTTTCTTTTGCAAAAAGTAAACCTTGAGCTTGACCTGACATAGTGCGATGGTGAGTGGAGATCAAGACTAAACTTTTGAATGAGATATGGGAAATGGAAAAAAGTAAACCTTGAGCTTGATCTTACATAGTGCGAAGTAACTTTTTTCAAAAAGTAAACCTTGAACTTGACCTTACATGGTGCGAAGGTGAGGGGAGATTAAGACTTAACTTTGGAATGAGATTGGGCTTTCCTACTTGCATATCAAAGGGGACTCTTCGGCTATTATCAATTGGTTCAATGGATTGGTTTCCTTGGAGACACTTGAATTGGCATGTTAGTGTATGGAGATCTCACATCTCCGATCTTACTTTATCCATCTCAAATCAACTCATATCTTCAGAGAATTCAACGTTTAGGCATATCGTCTATCTAAGGAGGCACTCCATATTTCAGTTGGGTTACTAGATTACATGGAATTTATTGAGGGAGCATGCATTTGGCATGGCTCAGCACAACTCTTTTGAACTTGTTTTTTTCACTTTTATGTGACTGTGTTTTTCTGAATATCATCTCTGATGATTGTATGACAAGTGCTATTATGATATTACTTTCCAACTGAGTGCCTCCTTAGATTTATTGAACTGTCTGGAACTGAATGCTGATATTGGGCTGATTTGGGAGGGAGACTGGAAGATCTTACAAGTCTGCTCGCCTCACATGTACTAAGAATGATGGTACATTGATCTTGTTGGTTCTTTATGTTAGTGTTCCTCTTGTTGATCCCTTATGTGTTCTTTGGAAGAACTGAATCCAAGATTGGGATGGATGTATTGAAGACGCTGTTTACTGAAATGTATTATTGTTGATGAACAAAGGTTTCATTTGATTCATATAAATATCAAGGAAAAGCTATTTTTCTCATGGAAGAAACTTTGGAATGAGATATGGGAAATGGAACAAAGAGTAGTAACATTCAACATAAAAACACTTTATTCCTCTTTTATAACATAAGCCATTTAAAAAAATAAATATGAAGTATTGTTTTAAAATAATAATAAATAATTTTAAAATAATATTATATATATATATATATATATTAAGTCGTTTTTTAAAATAAATACAAAGTGTTATTTTAAAATAATAATAAAATAATTTTAAAATAACATTATTTTATATTTATTTTTTTAACTTTTTAATATTTGGTTTTATATAAATAAAATAATTGTCATTAAGGAATGCCCTATAAAATCAAAATAGCATTAGTTGGATTTTGATAGATAGAACCATATATAAATGAATGAAGCACTGGAGATCATAGACATGTAGTAATGTTCACCCTATTGGAATTTAGGACCCAATGCAAAGGATTTGAGGCTTGGCAAAAAGGTCAAAAATCTTGGCTGGATTATTTTGGCGCTTTCACTAAAGAACACAGAAATAGTAATAAAGATTGATATATGGAGAAAAGAGGTTGAGCTGGTGGATACAAGGAACTCAAGGCTTTGGAAAAAATACTAGTGGACTTTCCGGTAGGAAAAAATAGAGTCCCTCTTTGCATATGTAGTGCCAATCTAAATTTCTTATGGAGCAGATCCTTGTACCAACAACATGTTATAGATTTTTTGAATACTTTGTGCATTATTGGAGGACTAAAACAAATATGGCAGCATTTCTTCTTGCCCATACACACTTGAAACTAAAACCGACAACATAAACATTGTTCGTTTAGGGTTTAGGATTTATGGAATTCAAAATATACAAATTCTAATTATTTTTTATTTTTTATTTTTTTAATTTTTTAATTTTAGATTATCATGCAATTATTGAAAAAATTATGATAATGTATGTTGTTGGTTTTATTTTCAATTGTATATGTATTGGATTTTTTTCAATCCTCCATGCATTGTTAAAGGATTGAAAAAAAATCAACAACATTTCTGGTTTCTAATACACATTTGAAAATAAATCTGAGAACATAAACACAACGAGTTCATAAAAATTAAATTAAAATTACAATTGTAAATTTACAAATTAATTAAATGTAGTTATAAAGTTAAAATTTTAAGTTTAAATATATGGCTTACCTCTCGGTTTGGATGCCTTTTGTCGATGTTGAGGTCATTGTCGTCGTTGGGTTGTAGTTGGTTGATTGGTTGTAGTTGTTGGTTTGTTGGAGGGTCAGTTTTAGTGGATCGATCGATGGTTAAAATGGATAGACAGTCCACAAGCACATGGAATATATATATATATCCATTGATTGAGGGTTTAGCTTGATTGATTGTTAGCTCGATCGAAATCCAAAGCTTTGATAGAGGGATTTTTAATCCCTTGACCAAGACTTTGAAACATTTATCAAGAGATTGAGGTTACTTCAATTGATCTACAATTTGGGGCAATCCGCACCAATGGTTTGCCAAATATTGTTTACCATTTTCATGGGAACAACTTGAATTGAAGTAGGTAAGGCATGAACTCAACCTACTCATGAATGCAAATAAAACTAAATAGTTTATTTGTAGAGATCCATGTCAGTGAGGCAAGTGGAATAAGTCCCTAATTTACTGATCACTCAAGACTTAGAAAAAATCTAAATGCTTTTAAAAGAAGCTTTCTAAATGCTCATTTTCAAATAAGTGGTCTTTTGAAATCAAAGTTACAAGCTCTCATACTTGTGAGTATTACATCGGATGAATTAATGATTCTTATTATTCAAAAGAAAACAATTATTTCTTAAGTGTGTATGAAGCACTCTATATGTTACTAGTTACTTCTAAAGTGATGTTTCATGATTTATTCAAGCCATCTATGTGATATTTAAATGTTCTTCATTGGATCCTTAGGAAAATTCCAAACTTTGAGTCTTGCTTTCATTTTTGCTGATAAATATATGTTTTGATTTAGCTATAATACTTGGCATAAGTGAATGCAATTATGATTGTGAGCATACTAGCATAGATCCAAATCGTAAGCTCAATCAAATCTCTCGAGGTGAAACCTCTTCTTAAGTATTGCACTCAAGGAGCTATCAGCTTTGGTGTGTCCTATATATAGCCATTGATTTAATTAAAACTAAAAGACATATCTTTTTATTTAACGTCGACATATAATATTTTTATTTTTAATATTTAATATTATTTATGGCCAACATATAATATTTTTTATTATTTTTTATTTTGTTAGAAATGAACATTACAACATCTCCCCCATACATGGTTTTAAAACCATGTGCAAGGCCCTCCTAAAACCATGGGTTGTTTAAGCCTTGCACATGGTCTTAAAACCATTTGCAAGGCCCTCCTAAACCATGTACAATAAAAGCACGGGTTGTTTAGGAGGCCTTGCACATGGTTTTAAAACCATTTGCAAGGCCCTCCTAAACCATGTACAATAAAACCATGGGTTGTTTAGGAGGTCTTGCACATGGTTTTAAAACCATGTGCAAGTCCAACATTTTTTTTCGGATAATTCAATTTTTTATTTTTTATTTTTTATTATTTTGTTAGGTAGGAACATTACAACATCCCCCCATATTGTGTTGGTTTTCTGACCGACATTTTTTTAAACTAATAATTAATTTTTTTATTTTTTATTGTTTTGTTAGGTAGGAACATTACCACATCTCCCCCATATTAGGTTGTTTTTGTGGCAGACATTTATTTTGTCGGATAATTGATTTTATTTTTATTATTATTTTGTTAGTAACAAAATATCGAGAAACGTTACAAGATCTCCTTCATGTCAAACGTTACAAGAGCGCCTCTGGGCGCAATAATATGGTGTAGGATTTTGTATATGAATTTTTTCCATGACTATAAATGGATCATAACATCACAACTAACTCAAGAAACATATTTTTGAAAACTTTGATTCAACTGTATTTCCAACTTAAAAATGCATGCATGTATGCTATTTTGAAAGAGCTTAATGTTAACATTAAGGGTATCAAATCTAAATTGGATGAAAAAAGGGTATTAGCTTGGATTACTCAAACTTCTTGTGGCTAGTCGATGTTATTTAATTGTGTGAAACAATACTCAAAGTATTTTATGAAGATATAAATCTTTGTTATTCAATAACTATTCATACAGATAAATAAAATTTTGTCCCATTTGCACATACTTCTAATGTCATACTTCTAATGTCATTCTTTTAGGGAGTTCCAATATATTGTTGACAAGAGTGTAGTCTATGCAACCTGATGTGAATAATCATAAGGTCGATATGAATAAAACAAACCACCATTCAAGATGTTCATGAGTACCTAGTGTTGTGCTATACCACCTATCCTAGATTCATACTAAATAATTATTCCCTATAAGAGTGTAGACTATGGAAATTTATATAAGAAATCATAAGGTCAATGTGAAGAATCTTGATGTGAAGAATCTTATAAAGGAAACTATGAAGGGGGTTGGTGAAAGAAGAAAAAAAATCAATCAAGGAATGGAAGATACTGTAACACCCCGATTTTGACCCCGTTTGCATTTAAAGTATATAATGTAAATATTGAATTTAATCGTGGTGTGGAGCTCAAGGCAAAAGCCCCACCATCGATTTAGCATGTTGTATTTCGGAAAGTAAATTAGATGCCGATGGCGTTTTCTGCTAGTTAGACACATTATAATTTTACATCATGTAACTATGCAATTAATAAAATATACCACAGTCGGCTATGTCAATGCGACCATTGAAGAGAAGGGGCATGATCTCACAAGGATAAGGGGGGGGAACCATTTAAACCTTTGGGCCAATGGGGAAAAGCCAAATGTCAAAGGGAAAACCCATAAAACTGGAAACTACCCTTTTTGTCTTGTGTGCCCGGTCATTTAGGCAGTGGTTGAGAAATTAATGCATGGGGATGGAAAGAGTATGGGAGTCAAATTCGAATGTGGGGAGACACCCATTTTGGAAAAGTGTGTATTTGACTTATTGGGCAAGTAAATGCTTGGGAAAGCATGCCCAAGCTATTTACTCACCCACACCCTTTCATTTTCCACCATTCCCGTGGAGGTTGGGCACTCTCACATAGGTGAAGCTTGCTGAGTTCCTTCCCTCACCATTTATGCAGTTAAATCTCACTGCCATGGCTGGGAAACCGAATTTTGTTGTGTTCAATGGATAGGTAAAGAGACCCACGATTTTGGGGGTTTAAGGGGATGTTTTTTCCTCTACTCACGCGGCTAAGTTTGCTGGACATTTTTCCTCTCCACGATTTTGTGGTTTTCCTCATTTTCCCATGCCCAGAATTTGTCCATTTGGGTTGCTCAGTGGTTACGGAGCCAAGTCTTCCCGATTTGGAAGTTTGGGGAGGTTGCTTTTGCCCCCATGTTGCCCATAAACGTTTTCTGAGTTCGGATCTGGGATTTGGGGATTTATGCTGGTCTTTTTTGCCCTTGAAATGCCCGTGGGTGATTTGTGAAACTGTGTTTTCCTTTAGAGGGTTGTTTTCCCTTTCACCGAATTTCTTTTGGTTGAAAAACATTTCCTTTCATGCCCGGCATGTGCATTTTGCGGTTATGTGCATCCCTGTGTTGGCTTGGCTGAGTAAGTCCAAGAAACCCATCTGGTAATTGGTTTGCTTGGTTGAGCAAGTCTGGGGAACCTAGCTGTTAGATGGGTGACTGAGCTGGGATGTGATTGGTTGGCTTGGCTGAGTAAGTCCAAGGAACCTCCACGTTATTGGTTTGTTTCCCCCACATAGTCTGTGAAACCCAAGTGTGTGTTGGCTTGACTATGGGTGTATGTTTTTGTTGCATGTAATCCTGTTGTTCCCTTGTTCCTTGTGGAATCATGCTCAACTCGGGGGTGGCAGCATTGCTGAGAGATTGATGAGCACGCTGGCCTATGGTTGGGTGGAATGGTGCATCGACATATCTGGTTGCGGGAGGCATCAAGCTTCAATTCAAGATAAGTATTCTTGTGCTTTCTAATTCCTACAACTGTAATTGTTTTATGGATGACAATATGAACAATGTTGAAATGTGTTGAATGTATGTGATTGCTTCTGCTTTTTACTTATTGATGATTAGGCATTTGCATATGTGTATGCTTCATTATTCAAGTCAATTGTAAATTATCATGTTCATGGGGCTAGATTGCTCGGTTCCGCAGTGTTGGTCGCGTCCTCTCCGCGGTCAGAGGGGAGGGGACGTGATAGTGTGGTATCAGAGCCCACGTTGCAGCATGGGCCTCAATGGGCCATGAAGAAGCAGGAATAGAAGCAAGGTTACCCTTTGCCCAGCAGAGAAAAAAATGTGAAACACAGGAAAAAATTTAAGAAAATTCTAAGTATGGAAAATATCGAATGACTTAAGTTGAGTCCATCCGATACGTCAGATGACTTAATCTGAGTCCACTCAATATGTCGGATGAATTAAGCTAAGTCCACCCCGATACGTCATATGACTTACGCTAAGTCCACCCGATACGTCGGATGACTTAGCCAAGTCCATTCGACAAAGGAACCAAGGAAGAGAGAAATTTTTTGAAAAATTTTCTAATGGTCTCGGCTGAGTGGAGTCGATGGTCTCAGCTAGGTCGAGCCGATACATCGACTGACAAAACCAAAAACCCAGCCGACAAGGCAAACAAAAAGAGAAATTTTAAAAATTTTAGAAAAATCTTTCTAAGTGTCAAAATCATCGGAAGTCATTTGTTGAAGCCAGCCGATACGTCGACTCAGTTAGCCAAAGGGCTTCCGACGACTGCGGAAGAGAAAGGATGAAGGGAACCAACACGGTGGCAGAGAGAGGAAGAGGAGAAGAAAAATTTAAAATTTTTCTAAGTATAGGAAATCTCAGGAAACATTTTCCAATGTCGCTTGGGTGAAGCTCTCTGAGGCATCTCGCAAAAGAAAAGAAGATCGATCTGAGGCATCGAAAAAGAATAGAAGATCGATCCGTCGAAGCGTCGGAAAAGAAAAGAAGATCGATCTAAGGCATCGAAAAATAATAGAAGCTTGATCCACCAACGTGTCGGAAAAGAAAAGAAGATCGATCTAAGGCGTCAAAAAAGAATAGAAGATCAATTCGCCGAAGTGTCGAAAAAGAATAGAAGATCGATCCATCGAAGCGTCGGAAAAGAATAGAAGATCGATCCATCGAAGCGTCGGAAAAGAAAAGAAGATCGATCCGATAAGGTGTCAGAAGGGAAATGATGATCGATCCACCGAAGCGTCGGAAGGGAAATGAAGACTCACCCGACACGTCGGAATATTTGTCAGCAGTGGACCTAATGTAGTAGATGACTTGAAGGGATCCGATCAGATGGGAAAAGCCGAGTTTCCAAAAACAGAGAATTTTCAGCAATTTCTCAATGGAAAAGCGAGACTCCAGAGGGATTTACAGGTGCTGAAAAGGTGAAAAAAATGGCAGCAATCTAGCCCCCTTGACCCCCATCGTCCCCCTAAGACCATTGTTCTTGGAGAAAAGAAAATTCTATCTTTTGACAAGTTCCAATGTGGTATTTTTCCAAATGTAGGTAAGTGAATTATAAATTTCTAAGGTTGATTATGCAGCTACAATGATGTTTATTAACACATTTGCAGAGTCATAGTGCAATTTGGAAGGTTGGTCGTGAATAGTTCCAAGCAGATCAATTCCAAGAAGATCAACATCATGAGTGATGCCCAGAATCCCGATGAGCTCGAGGCAGATGTCGTGGAGGAAAGTATTTCGGTTATGAATGATGGGACATAATTTGACGGGGAAATAAATCAAAAGACTTCCCCAGATCTTGCAGCCACTATAAGAGGCATGAAGGTGGAGTTGCAGAATTGCAGAGAAAACAATGAAAGAATGGTTAAAGCTCAGAAGGAGCAAAATCAATTGACTGCAGCCATACTACAGAGTTTGACAGACCTCCAAGGGCAAGTAAACTCTCGACATCAGAGGGATGTGAAGCTTGTCCAAAGGAAGAAAGGGTTCAAACCTTCTCACTTCCAAGATCAGCAAAAGTATCCATCACAAGATATGACTAAGCCATCCAAAATGATGGGAGACAAGCCAAGGAAACCATTATGATGTTAAGGATGTGGAGAAGACCACATGATTAAGTATTGTTCGCATCAGAATGGGAATGAAAGTCCAGTCCAAAATATTCAGAGATCTAAAACGGTGGGTAAACCACTCCAATGTTGGGAATGTGGAGGAAACCATTTGTACAGGAACTGTCCGCATTAGGATGGGAGTGTGAGGCAAGATCACCACATCCAAAGAGCTGAAACTGAAATTGGGATAGCCGACCATGAAGGATTATGCAAACAAGTTCTTGAGAGAAGAGTAAAGCATATTCAACCCGAATATTCTTATTATACTAAGATCATTCAGTCAATATCAACTGTATACACTGTTTCATAATGCATACAACTGTGAATCGAAGAGCATTCTTATTCTGAATATGATGATCTGATTCTACAGGGATCAGTTCACTTTATTTACTTATAATGTTTACTCTGATATCACGACGTTAACCGCAGAAGACGACGTTGTAATTAGAAGTACCAGAAGGGCAGGTGAAGGTGTTGGTGGCATTGTCCTTGGCATACCTGTACGCTTGTGGGCACTGTGCCTTGAAGAATTTCGAATATATAATTCTACCTTTGACGCCATGGCCATTGGCAAGCCTTTTACACATTACTCTAATCTTTTTGACGAAGACCAGCAGCTTGGTCGCGCCGCCGCACTGATATTTGTGCTTGTCATGACAGGCATAAAGACAGATAAGTCCTAGTGCTTCCATTGGAGACTAGACAAGACTAGGACATATCCCATATAGAAAAGGTAAATGAATATTAAAACTTTTATATTCATAATTGTTTCGAGGAAATGTTATTTTTCTCCTGAAGAAACTTTGGAATGAGATATGGGAAATGGAACAAAGAGTAGTAACATTCAACATAAAAACACTTTATTCCCCTTTTATAACATAAGCCATTTAAAAAAATAAATATGAAGTATTATTTTAAAATAATTTAAAATAATTTAAAAATAATATTGTATATATATATATATATTTAAGTCGTTTTTTAAAATAAATACAAAGTGTTATTTTAAAATAATAAAAAATAATTTTAAAATAACATTATTTTATATTTATCTTTTTAACTTTTTAATATTTGGTTTTTTGGTTTTATATAAATAAAATAATTGTCATTAAGGAATGACTATAAAATCAAAATAGCATAAGTTAAATTTTGATAGATAGAACCATATATAAATGAATGAAGAACTCGAGTAATTTGGTATGAAGACATAAAGAATCATTGACATGTAGTAATGTTCACCCTTTTGGAATTTAGGACCCAATGTAGAGGATTTGAGGCCTGGCAAAAAGGTCAAAAATCTTGGCTGGATTATTTTGGCGCTTTCACTAGAGAACATGGAAATAGTAATAAAGATTGATATATGGAGAAAATAGGTTGAGCTGGTGGATACAAGGAACTCAAGGCTTTGGAAAAAATACTAGTGGACTTTCAGGAAAAATTAGAGTCCCTCTTTGCATATGCAGTGCCAATCTAAATTTCTTATGGAGTAGATCCTTGTACCAACAACATGTTATAGATTTTTTGAATACTTTGTGCATTATTGGAGGACTAAAACAAATATGGCAGCATTTCTTCTTGCCCATACACACTTGAAACTAAAACCGACAACATAAACATTGTCCGTTTAGGGCTTAGGATTTATGGAATTCAAAATAAACAAATTCTAATTATTTTTTAATTTTTAATTTTTTTAAATTTAGATTATCATGCAATTATTGAAAAAATCATGGTAATGTATGTTGTTGGTTTTATTTTCAATTGTATATGTATTGGATTTTTTTCAATCCTCCATGCACTATTAAAGGATTGAAAAAAAATCAACATTTCTGGTTTCTAATACACATTTGAAAATAAATCTGAGAACATAAACACAACGAGTTCATAAAAATTAAATTAAAATTACAATTGTAAATTTACAAATTAATTAAACGTAGTTATAAAATTAAAATTTTAAGTTTAAATATATGGCTTACCTCTTAGTTTGGATGCCTTTTGTCGATGTTGAGGTCATTGTTGTCGGTGGGTTGTAGTTGGTTGATTGGTTGTAGTTGTTGGTTTCTTGGAGTGTCGGTTTTAGTGGATCGATCGATGGTTAAAATGGATAGACAGTCCACAAGCACATGGAATATATATATATATCCCTTGATTGAGGGTTTAGCTTGATTAATTGTTAGCTCGATCGAAATCCAAAGCTTTGATAGAGGGATTTTGTATCCCTTAACCAAGACTTTGAAACATTTATCAAGAGATTAAAGTGACTTCAATTGATCTACCATTTGGGGCAATCCGCACCAATGGTTTGCCAAATATTGTTTACCATTTTCATGGGAACAACTTGAATTGAAGTAGGTAAGGCATGAACTCAACCTACTCATGAATGCAAATAAAACTAAACAGTTTATTTTGTAGAGATCCATGTCAGTGAGGCAAGTGGAATAAGTCCCTAATTTACAGATCACTCAAGACTTAGAAAAAATCTAAATGCTTTTAAAATAAACTCTCTAAATGCTCATTTTCAAATAAGTGGTCTTTTGAAATCAAAGTAACAAGCTCTCATACTTGTGAGTATTACATCGGATGAATTAATGATTCTTATTATTCAAAATAAAACAATTTTTTCTTAAGTGTGGATGAAGCACTCTATATGTTACTAGTTACTTCCAAAGTGATGTTTCATGATTTATTCAAGCCATCTATGTAATATTTAAATATTCTTCATTGGATCGTTAGGATAATTCCAAACTTTGAGTCTCGATTTCATCTTTGCTGATAAATATATATTTTGATTTAGCTATAATACTTGGCATAAGTGAATGCAATTATGATCGTGAGCATACTAGCATAGATCCAAATCGTAAGCTCTATCAAATCTCTCGAGGTGCAAACCTCTTCTTAAGTATTGCACTAAAGGAGCTATCAGCTTTGGTGTGTCCTATATATAGCCATTGATTTAATTAAAACTAAACGACATATCTTTTTATTTAAGGTCGGCATATAATATTTTTATTATTAATATTTAATATTATTTATGGCCGACATATAATATTTTTTATTATTTTTTATTTTGTTAGGAACGAACATTACAACATCTC
>LPNX010767051.1:114602-127107 GCA_001517045.1 Pseudotsuga menziesii
TTGTGTTGGTTTTCTGACCAACATTTTTTTTTTACTAATAATTAATTTTTTTATTTTTTATTGTTTTGTTAGGTAGGAACATTACAACATCTCCCCCATATTAGGTTGTTTTTGTGGCGAACATTTATTTTGGCGGATAATTGATTTTATTTTTATTATTATTTTGTTAGTAACAAAATATTGAGAAACGTTACAAGATCTCCTTCATGACAAACGTTACAAGAGCGCCTCTGGGCGCAATAATATGGTGTAGGATTTTGTATATGAATTTTGTCCATGACTTTAAATGGATCATAACATCACAACTGAATCAAGAAACATATTTTTGAAAACTTTGATTCAATTGTATTTCCAACTTAAAAATGCATGCATGTATGCTATTTTGAAAGAGATTAATGTTAACATTAAGGGTATTAAATCTAAATTGGATGAAAAAAGAGTATTAGCTTGGATTACTCAAACTTCTTGTGGCTTGTCAATGTTATTTAATTGTGTGAAACAATGCTCAACGTATTTTATGAATATATAAATCTTTGTTATTCAATAACTATTCATACAAGTAAATAAAATTCCGTCCCATTTGCACATACTTCTGATGTCATACTTTCAATGTCATTCTTTTAGGGAGTTCCAATACATTGTTGACAAGAGTGTAGTCTATGCAACCTGATGTGAATAATCATAAGGTCGCTATGAATAAAACAAACCACCATTCAAGATGTTCATGAGTACCTAGTGTTGTGCTATACCGCCTATCCTAGATTCATACTAAATAATTATTCCCTATAAGAGTGTAGACTATGGAAATTTATGTAAGAAATCATAAGGTCAATGTGAAGAATCTTGATGTGAAGAATCTTATAAAGGAAACTATGGAGGGGGTTGGGGAAAGAAGAAAAAAAATCAATCAAGGAATGGAAGATACTGTAACACCCTGGTTTTGACCCCGTTTGCATTTAAAGTATATGATGTAAATATTGTATTTAATTGTCGTTTGTAGCTTAAGGAAAAATCCCCACCATCGATTTAGCATGTTGTACTTCGACAAGTAAATTAGAAGCCGATGGTGTTTTTTGCTAGCTAGGCACATTATAATTTTACACCATGTAACTATGCAATTAGTAAAATATACCACAGTCGGCTATGTCAATTCGATCGTTGAAGAGAAGGGGCATGATCTCACAAGGATAAGGAGGGAAACCATTTAAACCTTTGGTCCAATGGGGAAAAGCCAAATGTCAAAGGGAAAACCCATAAAGCTGGCAACTACCCTTTTTGTCTTGTGTGCCCAGTCATTTAGGCAGTGGTTGAGAAATTAATGCATCGGGATGGGAAGAGTATCGGAGTCAAATTCGAATGTGGGGAGCCACCCAATTTGGAAAAGTGTGTATTTGACTTATTGGGCAAGTAAATGGTTGGAAAAGCATGCCCAAGCTATTTACTCACCCACACCCTTTCATTTTTCACCATTCCCATGGAGGTTGGCCACTCTCATGTAGGTGAAGCTTGTTGAGCTCCTTCCCTCACCATTTATGCAGTTAAATCTCATTGTCATGGTTGGGAAACCGGATTTTGTTGTGTTCAATGGACAGGAGAAGAGACCCATGATTTTGGGTGTTTAAGGGGATGTTTTTCCCTCTACTCACACGGGTAAGTTTGCTGGGTGTTTTTCCTCCACGATTTTATGGTTTTCCTCATTTTCCTATGCCCATAATTCGTCCATTTGGGTTGCTCAGTGGTTATGGATCCAAGCCTTCCCAATTTGGAAGTTTGGGGAGGTTGTTTTTCCCCCATGTTGCCCATAAATGTTTTCTGAGTTCGGATCTACGATTTGAGGATTTATGGTGGTTTTTTTGCCCGTGAAATTCCCGTGGGTGATTTGTGAAACCGTGTTTTCCTTCAGAGGGTTGTTTTCCCTTTCACCGAATTGCTTTTAGTTGAAAAACATTTCCTTTCATGCCCGGCATGTGCATTTTCCGGTTATGTGCATCCCTATGTTGGTTTGGTTGAGTAAGTCCAAGAAACCCATCTATTAATTGGTTTGCTTGGTTGAGTAAGTCTAGGGAACCTAGATGTTAGATGGGTGACTGAGCTAGGATGTGATTGGTTGGCTTGGCTGAGTAAGTCCAAAGAACCTCCACGTTGTTGGTTTGTTTCTTCCACGTAGTCTGTGAAACCCAAGTGTGTGTTGGCTTGACTATGGGTGTATGGTTTTGCTGCATGTAATCCTGTTGTTCCCTTGTTCCTTGTGAAATCATGCCCGGCTCGGGGGTGGCAGCATTGCTAAGATATTGATGAGCATGTTGTCCTATGGTTGGGTGGAACGGCACAACGACATACCTAGTTGCGGGAGGCATCAAGCTTCAATTCAAGATAAGTATTCTTGTGCTTTCTAACTCCTGCAACTATAATTGTTTTACGAATGACAATATGAACAATGTTGAAATGTGTTGAATGTATGTGATTTCTTCCGCTATTTACTTATTGATGATTAGGCATTTGCATCTATGTATGCTTCATTATTCAAATCAATTCTAAATTATCATGTTGATGGGGATAGATTTCCCGGTTCCGTAGTGTTGGTCGCGTCCTCTCTGCGGTCAGAGGAGAGGGGACGTGAGAGTGTGGTATCAGAGCCCACGTTGCATCATGGGCCTCAATGGGCCATGAAGAAGCAGGGACAGAAGCAAGGTTACCCTCTTCCCAGCAGAGAAAAAAATGTGAAACACAGGAAAAATTTTAAGAAAATTCTAAGTATGGAAAATATCGAATGACTTAAGCTGAGTCCATCTGATACATCAAATGACTTAAGTTGAGTCCACCCGATATGTCGGATGACTAAAATTGAGTCCACCCCTATACATCATATGAATTAAGCTGAGTACACCTGATACGTCGGATGACTTAGCCAAGTCCATCCTATAAAGGAACCAAGGAAGTAAGAATTTTTTTGAAAAATTTTCTAATGGTCTCGGCTGAGTGGAGCATATGGTCTCGGCTGGGTCGAGCCGATACATCAACTCACAAAACAAAAAACCCAGCCGACAAGGAAAACAAAAAGAAAAATTTTAAAATTTTTTGAAAAATCTTTCTAAGTGTCATAATCACTGAAAGTCATTTGTTGAAGCCAGCCGATACGTCGACTCAGTTAGCCGAAGGTCTACCGATGACTACGGAAGAGAAAGGATGAAGCGAACCGACACAGTGGCAAAAAGAGGAAGAGGAGAAGAAAAATTTTAAAATTTTCTAAAGTATAGGAAATCTCGGGAAACATTTTCTAATGTCGCTCGGGTGAAGCTCTCCAAGGCATCTTGAAAAAGAAAAGAAGATAGATTTGAGGTGTCGAAAAAGAATAGAAGATTGATCCATCGAAACATCGAAAAAGAAAAGCAGATCGATCTGAGGCATCGAAAAAGAATAGAAGATCGATCCGCCGAAGCGTCGGAAAAGAAAAGAAGATCGATCTGAGGCATTGGAAAAGAATAGAAGATCGATTCGTTGAAGCGTCGGAAAAGAATAGAAGATTGATCCGTCAAAGCGTCGAAAAAGAAAAGAAGATCGATCCGATAAGGCGTCAAAAGGGAAATGATGATCGATCCACCGAAGCGTCGGAAGGGAAATGAAGAATTACCCGACACATCGGAAGAGTTGTCAATAGTGGACCTGATGCAGTGGATGACTTGTTGGAAAGGGATCCGATCAAATGGGAAAAGCCTAGTTTCCAGAAACTGAGAATTTTCAACAGTTTTTTAGTGGAAAAGCGGGACTCCAGAGGGATTTACAGGTGCTAAAAAGGTGAAAAAAATGGCATCAATCTAGCCCCCTTGACCCCCATCGTCCCCCTAAGACCATCGTTCTTGGAGAAAAGAAAATTCTATGTTTTGACAAGTTCCAATGTGGGATTTTTCCAAATGCAGGTAATTGAATTATAAATTTCTAAGGTTGATTATGCAATTAGAAATTATGTTTATTAACACATTTGCAAAGTCATAGTGCAATTTGGAAGGTTGGTCGTAAATAGTTCCAAGCAGAGCAATTCCAAGAAGATCAACATCATGAGTGATGCCCAGAATCCCTATGAGCTCAAGGGAGATGTCGTGGAGGAAAGTATTCCGGTTATGAATGATGGGACAAAATTTGATGGGGAAATAAATCTAAAGACTTCCCCAGATCTTGCAGCCACTATAAGAGGCTTGAAGGTGGAGTTGCAGAATTGCAGAGAAAACAATGAAAGAATGATTAAAGCTCAGGAGGAGCAAAATCAATTGACTGCAGCCATACTACAGAGTTTGACAGACCTCAGAGGGCAAGTAAACTCTCGACATCAGAGGGAAGTGAAGCTTGTCCGAAGGAAGAAAGGGTTCAAACCTTCTCACTTCCAAGATCAACAAAATAATCCATCACAAGCTATGACTAAGCCAGCCAAAATGATGGGAGACAAGCCAAGGAAACTATTTTGATGTTGGGGATGTGGCGAAGACCACTTGATTAAGTATTGTCGGCATCAGAATGGGAATGAAATTCTAGTCCAAATATTCAAAGAGCTGAAATGGTGGGGAAACCACTCCAATGTTGGGAATGTGGAGGAAACCATTTGTACAGGAACTGTCCACATCGGGATGGGAGTGTGAGGCAAGATCACCACATCCAAAGAACTGAAACTGAAATTGGGACAGCTGACCATGAAGGATTATGCAAACAAGTTCTTGGGATTATTGGGGTGTGCAATGAAAATCCAATATCTTCTTAGTAGGCTACCTCAAGCTTACAAAGACATGATTGAGGTTGATGATCCTAGAAGTCTAGAAGAGGCTATTAGGAAGGCTAAGTAGAGTTGTGACCAGAACCTAGGTTCTAAGACCAAAATTGTATGTACATTTTCATTATGTGAATGAAGAAATCCTATTTTGGCATGATCTTTGTGTGAACTCAATCATGTAAGAATGTTTGGTTTGCATGAATTAAATCCTCTGTTATTGATTCATAAGCATGTGTGTGTGAATGAAGGTCTCTGAGAGGAAGAGAAATAGAGATCGATTGATCGATTCTCTAATCAATCGAATGTGAGTTAGATTAATACTCCATTGAGGATTCCATGAATGAATTATGTTAAGAATAACTTGGTTGCAGGTTTTTGAATCAACAATCGATCACTGCAAGGATCGATGGTAAACAAGGTCTGAGTTGTACCTATGTCAATGGTTAAAGATTCAAGGTAAGATTGCTAAGTAATTTTTTTATGTTTTGATTAACCCTGGATCTACTTATAGGTATACAGCTCCTAGAATTGTTGAGGTTTGTGCTTTAAGAAGTTCAAGCATAACAACTCATGGTTAATCCAAATAGCCACTGGAACCAGGAAGAAAGTTGGAAAAGTGGTAGATGGATGTCCATTGGATATGGATGGGCTAGTGACTTAAGCAAACTTGGATGTTCTACCACTTGGTTCCTATGACATTCCTATTGGGATGGGTTGGTTAGAAGCACGCAAGGTTAAAATTGAATTCTACAACAAAGCATCTGAATGCCTGGATGAGGAAGGAAAACTAAGGATGGTAAGAGGCATTTCAAAGGAGGTTTTTGTTAGGAAGATTTCCGCAATGCAGCTGAATAAATTATGTAGGAAAAGGTGTCAATTGTATGCAGCCCATGTTTTGGAGGCAACAGAATGTGTTGCAGGAGATCAGGAATGTGTTGCAGGAGATCAGGAATGTTTTTCCTGATAAGGTTCTGAGACTTTCTCCAGAGAGGAACATGAATTTTACAATAGACTTGGTGCTTGGAATAACACCAAGGTATAAGACACCCCATGGGATGAGCATACCAAAATTGTGAGAGCTGAGGAAGCAACTGCAAGAATTGTTGGGAAAGAAAGATGCTATAATCAGGTTGTGTAATGATTACATACAGTGGAGTAAGGTCACTATGAAGAATAAAATACCATTTGCCTAGGAATGATGACCCCTTTGATCAAATGAGAAGAGAAAAGGTGTTCTCAAGGATTGACTTCAGGACTGGTTACCATCATGAAAGGATCAAGGACAAAGACGTTCATAAGACAATGTTCAAAACAATTGTTATCAGCAGGTATCTAGACAAGATTGTTCTTGCCTTCCTAGGCGACATTATTATTGTTCTAAGAATGAGGAAAATGCATGAGGGACATTGAGAATGGTACTGAAAGTGCTCAAGGAGCATGAACTATATGCACATTGAGGAATGTGACAGATGTGAGGTATTTTATGAGACTTACAGGTTACTACATGAGACTCATTGAAGGGTACTCTACAAGTAGAATGACTTGGACAAGGCAGTCTAAGTGGTACTCGGTGAATTTGAGGCAGGAACCTACCATGGACGAAGGCCAGACATCATGAGGGAAAACTCATGACCAAACAGATTTATGAACTCCAGATTGCAATATTTCTATTGATTATGGGAGACTATGATCTCTTGTGATGGTTTTGAATCATGCTAGCAATGGATATGCTTGTCTTGCATTGTTTGATGTCTGAAGTTCATGTTGGTAACCGTGATTGTATGACTAATCTAAGATAGTGTCCAGATGACATGTGGTATGTGAATGTCCAAGTTTTGGGTGGCATGTGTAAGTAAGGGATAAGTACTCCCACTTGCAAAGGCCAAACAATATGAGGATGGCTTCATGGTTGCAAAAAGTTTAAATTCTGTATGAGACAGAATTGTATACTCATATTTGATTTGATTGCCAGTGTATGGTCAATTGATAATTGGGAATTCATTGTAGGCATGAAATAGATTTGAAAATCCATGACTGAAATTTGTATGACGGCATCTCATGTAAACTGCATGCTTGTGTGTGACGCAGGTGAGATGATGAAAACATGCATAGCTCTTGGGAGGATGTACTTGGGTACATAGCTCCTTAGAAAGATGTACTTGGGTGCATGGTTCTTGGAAACGATGTACTGGGTGTACATGGCTCCTCAGAATGATGTACCTAGATACATAGCTCCTCAGAGCGATGTGTTTGCAATAGGTTTGAAAACCTATAATTGAAAATATTTTTATGATGACATCTCCTATGAATTACATGCTTGTATGTAACGTAGGTGAGATGATGAAAATATGTAATGGGTGTACCTGGCTTCTCAGAAGGATATGTTTGGGATACATGGCTCCTCTAGAAGGATGTACTTGGGTACATCGCGTCTCCCCCTTCTAGCTAGGCACCGGTATGCATCACTGGGGACGCTTGAGGTGTAATACATCCGGTTAGACTTCTTTCCACACACATTCACATCGTAAGGGGACTGTCGTGAGAGTGGGACTCCGTGAAGAGAATAACCCCTAGGAGTTATGTTGTCTGGAAAGGGAGCACCTGAGCTTGGTAAGCACTTGGAGGAGGTGCTAGGATTTCAAGTCAGAGCTGCCATTGAACACCCAAGGAGGTGCTAGAATCTGGGGCAAAGCCGCCACTGAAATATTAAAGAAGATGCGTGTGCAGATAAATATCTCGTTACTTATCAACTTCTGGATTATTATTATGTGTATACACATGTGTATTTTGATTCGGTTAAGATTTGTAAAATCTTGTTAAAGAATTAATCCTATATAAATTAATATAACATGTGAATTAATATGTTTTGGTGTCTGGAAAGGAAGCGTCTGAGCTTGGTAAGCAGAAAGAGGAGGTGTAGACTCTTGAGCAGAGCTTCCATTGAGCACCCAAAGAAGTGTTAGGACCTGAATCCAGACCACCAAATCTCTATTGAGTAATGTTGTCACAGGTGATCCGAGGCTTGCAAAAATTTGGCTACCTATCGATGCACACCTTAGAGAGAAGAGGGAGGGTGGGTACACTCAAAGGACTGTATAACAGAGAAGAGGTACCATCCTAGTACAAGGTGGTGTAGGTCTTGTCAGTGCCATAGTTGTGTAAAGACAAAGTCGGATACCTGTGGAGCCAAAGGACATACTGATGCAGATAAGTATTTCGCTCAGCTAGCAACTTCTTGTTGATTATATATATATATATATATACATATGTGCATGTGATTCAACTGTGATTTTTAGAATCTTGAATGAATCTTACATGGGAATTGATTCATTGAATATTGGAGCTTGAGCATAGGTATTGCTGACTACCAAAGGCATTAGATATGATCCAAGCTAAGGAGAGGGATTCTCTAGAGTCGCACATTCGATCACTTCCTGCAAACTAAGGGAATAAAGTCTGAATGGACACCAGAGTTCGAAGAAAGATTCCAACAGTGAAGAATCTTCTTACAAGTGCACCTGGTGGTGCGTATTGATGCAGGAAATTGAGGACTTGAAAGAGCTGCAAATTGTGCCATTGGACAGGTGAAGGTGCGGTAGAAGCACTATAGTCCTGATGAGGCTACGTGGGAGATGGAGAATGCCATGTGATTGGCACATCCATTATTGTTCAAGTGGTGAAGCACTAAGGATAGTGCTAATGAAGGGGGAGGGGAATGTAACACCCCAGTTTTGACCCCATTTGCATTTAAAGTATATGATGTAAATATTGTATTTAATCATCGTGTGGAGCTCAAGGCAAAAGCCCCACCATCAATTTAGCATGTTGTATTTTGGCAAGTAAATTAGATGCCGATGGTGTTTTGTGCTAGCTAGGCACATTATAATTTTACATCATGTAACTATGCAATTAATAAAATATACCACAGCCGGCTATGTCAATGCGACCGTTGAAGAGAAGGGGCATGATCTCACAAGGATAAGGGGGGGAAACCATTTAAACCTCTGGGCCAATGGAGAAAAGCAAAATGTCAAAGGGAAAACCCATAAAGCTGGCAACTACCCTTTTTGTCTTGTGTGCCCAGTCATTTAGGCAGTGGTTGAGAAATTAATGCATAGGGATGGGAGGAGTATGGGAGTCAAATTCGAATTTTGGGAGCCACCCATTTTGGAAAAGTGTGTATTTGACTTATTGGGCAAGTAAGTGCTTGGAAAAGTATACCCAAGCTATTTTCTCACCCACACCCTTTCATTTTTCATCATTCCCATGGAGGTTGGCCACTCTCACGTAGGTGAATCTTGATGAGCTCCTTCCCTCACCATTTATGCAGTTAAATCTCATTGTCATGGCTGGGAAACCGGATTTTTTTGTGTTCAATGGACAGGAGAAGAGACCCACGATTTTGGGGGTTTAAGGGGACGTTTTTTCCTCTACTCATGCAGCTAAGTTTGCTGGCCATTTTTCCTCCATGATTTTGTGGTTTTCCTCATTTTCCCATGCCCAGAATTCGTCCATTTGGGTTGCTCAGTGGTTACAGAGCCAAGTATTCCCGATTTGGAAGTTTAGCGAGGTCGTTTTTTCCCCCATGTTGCCCATAAATATTTTTTGAGTTCGGATCTGCTATTTGGGGATTTATGGTGGTCGTTTTTTCCCTTGAAATGCCCATGGGTGATTTGTGAAACAGTGTTTTCCTTCAGAGGGTTGTTTTCCCTTTCACCAAATTGTTTTTGGTTGAAAAACACTTCCTTTCATGCACGACATGTGCATTTTGTGGTTATGTGCATCCCTGTGTTGGCTTGGCTGAGTAAGTCCAAGAAACCCATCTGTTAATTGGTTTGATTGGTTGAGTAAGTCCAGGGAACCTAGATGTTAGATGGGTGACTGAGTTGGGATGTGATTGGTTGGCTTGGTTGAGTAAGTCCAAGGAACCTCCACGTTATTGGTTTGTTTCCCCCACGTATTCTGTGAAACCCAACTGTGTGTTGGCTTGACTGTGGGTGTATGGTTTTGCTACATGTAAGCCTTTTGTTCCCTTGTTCTTAGTGGAATCATGCTCGGCTCAGGGGTGGCAGTGTTGCTGAGAGATTGATGAGCACGATGGCCTATGTTTGGGTGGAACTGTGTAGCGACATAGCTGGTTGCGGGAGGCATCAAGCTTCAATTCAAGATAAGTATTCTTGTGCTTTCTAACTCCTGCAACTGTAATTTTTTTACGGATGACAATATGAACAATGTTGAAATGTGTTGAATGTATGTGATTGCTTCCGCTGTTTACTTATAGATGATTAGGAATTTGCATCTGTGTATGCTTCATGATTCAAATCAATTGTAAATTATCATGTTCATGGGGATAGATTGCTCGGTTCCATAGTGTTGGTCGCGTCCTCTCCGCGGTCAGAGGGGAGGGGACGTGACAGATAACTTTTTTTAACAGAAACATATTTTTTTCATTATATAAAAAGGTCGTGCACAACCATCCAAAACATAAGCAGACCCGGTCTGAATTCTGAAATTACATAAACAAAAATGACCTTGTCTGTAACTATCTATACTTTACTAAAAACCTTATCTTTCTTCCTACTTTTCACCATAGTAAAGGAGGGGTAAGCGCTGACAAACTGGAATTTTAACAAAATACAAAAAAACATCAACTAAAACCTGAGATTATGACATTATTGCTTGTTCTTTGCATCCCTACTTGGAACAAGCTTTGAAACTTATATTTCTTCCATTGGCTACACTCCGTTAGCTTATGTTTCCTAACAATGGTTGCATTGATTCATGTTGACCATTTTTCTAACATCTTCTACAATTCTATCAATCTTACCCAACATTTATTTGATGTCCATGTCCATATCATCAATCCTTCATTCTTGGCAAGATGATTTACTTAACACATACCTTATGTCCATTGAGAGCTCTTGGTTTTTCCTATTGTCATTGCAGACTACTTCAAACACCTTCCCCAAATGGATTTTGAACTCCACAATACTTCCCTTGACATTGTTCAAACCCTCTCTCCATCCTTTCCATTTGTTCTAGCTCTCAATCTCCACTGTCGTTGTTTCCTCGACCAAGTACCAGGGGCGGCTCCTGATAATCTCAGTGTAGCTTGAAACAATGACCTTCTCTGTCGTCTTCTTCTCTGGATCAACTTGTTGTATACACCAACCCCATCCTCCAATACCACACCAATCGTTTTCCATTTCTCATGTGTATGTATTTACCACATTAAACTGAGCTTATAGCAGTTCGACTGGGATTTTAAGCCACTGACCATTGATCATGTGGGCCTGAGCATGCAGGATGCCACATATTCCATTTCCTTTTTCCTTCAACACGCTCTCTTGACCCTTGAAGTTCGTCATGGGATTGGGTGATTTTTAGGACCAACAAATGGATCAAAACAAAACATATCTCTAGTCTGGCCCCTTTGTTGGCTAGGAAATCCGCCTTTCCATTGTTTCCCCTAAGGATGTGCACGAAGATGAGATCTAAGCCTTCCTTGATATGAGAAATTATTCATGCAATTATTTTACATCTTATGTTTCCATTCCTATATCCTCTCCGCATCTTTTGAATGACTTGTCTAGAGTCTCCAATGACGATTGCTTTGTTTATGTTTATTTTGGCCACGAGTTCAATTCCATACATTAGAGATAGCCATTTTGTTTCATTGTGTGATTTTGTTCCCAATCCCCAAGTGGAAGATTCTACAACTTTTCCTCCTAGATCATAGATTATCCGCCCCGCACCTACCTCCCCTGAAGGAAGGGAAGATACTCGTGTTGAAAAAATAATTTGTTTGAAAGCTAGAATCTTTTTTAATTTTGTTTTGAGATAATCAACCATTTGAAATCTAATTAATAAGTTCTCATAGTGGTGATAATTGCATTAAATGCATTTATCTCATGTGTACTTATCATATTGAATAAAATATTTATCCTTAGGTGTGGATGAAACATTATTAATTTTACTAGTTGTTTTTTGAAATGATGTTTAATGATTGTGTTGAGCCCTCTATGCTATATTTGAATGTTGTTCAGTGGAATCCCGAGCAAAAAGATGAACTTTGAGCCATGTTATAATCTTTGTAGATACATATATTTTTCAATTTTATTGTGAAACTTGGCATGGGTATATGCAAGTCTACTTCTGGGAATACATAGATGGTGAAGGATTATTAACATGAATGGTTATCTATGAATTTGAATGGATCATACCATTAAAATAGGATTTGCAAACATATGACAAGTCTTCTTTGAGTTAGATGTATCTCCTGCTATTAAGGATGTGTGCAAGTATGCTATTTAAAAGAGATTAACACTGACATTTAGGGTATTAAATTTGTTTCGGATGAAAAGGGTGTTAGTTTTGCTTGTTCTACCTTTTTGTGGTTAGTGGATTTTATTAGACGACATGCTAGACAATTGTTTGAAACAATGCTCAGTGTTTCTTGGAGATATATATCTTTGTAAATCAAGAACTACTAATGTAGTAAACAATTAATATTTTGAACATGAGATACTTAATGTTTTAATTAATTGGACTGTGCAAGGTGCCAACAAGTCCTATTTGAGAAGGTTGAATTAGGTATCAAGTAGCTATGTGCATTTGTATAAGGTTTTCCCACCTTGTTGCTAGGAATCATTAGAGGAAATTTGGGGTCTAAAATGGGCCTTATAAGAAAACGCGCCAACAATAAATTTTGTGAGTTGGAATTCAAGAACCAATAGAATTTCAATA
>LPNX010767051.1:143661-171634 GCA_001517045.1 Pseudotsuga menziesii
TCAAGTATTATCCAATGAAGTTTCACAAGCAAAATTAGGTTGCTTGCTAACACTATATTTAAATGTAATAATCAAGTACATAGTTTAATAAAATCCCAAAATGAGTACAGTTTTATTAAACCCATAAACACCCCACAACTCATATAAATATGAAATAAACAAAATTATAGGCCAAAAAATCAAATATATGATCCCATGGATATATTAAAATTCCAAAATAAACACCCACATCAAATATTTGTTGAGGAAAAATATAGTAAACTTTCTTGAAAACTAGATATTTCTACCATTAATTTTCTATAGTAGAGCAGATCTCACTACTCATCTATTAACACACACATGCAATAATTTGTAAAAAGGGCTATATTTTACATAGAAACTGTCATGTCCCAAAAAAAATTATTATAATGCTTGGGTAAAGATAATTAAATTTTAGCTTATAGTTAATTTTATATAATTTACTTATAGCTTAAAAGGATAATGCATGCTCTTAATTGTAATATTTATTTAATTAATATTTCCTATTGAGTGGATAATGGCCTAGGAGGGCCCAAGAGGGCACATGAGGATAAGAGGATAAGATATGTCTCAATAGAAAGCTTGGAAAAAAGAAGGAATTTAGAAGAAAGCAACTAAAGCTAAAAAACAATGGAAAGGAGGCAAGTGGATAAAGTAGGGAAGATATGGATTTTGGCAGAAATGCAGGAAATCAGTCAAAATCATGAAAGCAGTGCAAATGCATAATAAAGTAGTAAAAGCAAGAAAAAAGCAGGAAAAACAAAAAAAGGCAAGGCAAAAGCTGCAAAGCAAGAAAAATAAGGAAATGTCAGAAAGGAGAGAAAAGGTTCACAAAGCAAAAATTCATAATCTAGCTCATGAGGGCACATTAGGCTAGGTAGCTTGCAAAAGAAGTCATTCATCCTATAAATTCAAGTAATTTCACCCTACTCACATCTTTTCACTAATTATGTTTTGATGTTGATAGCTCTTGAGCTCTCAATTCAAATTGGGAAATGTGCCCCTAATCACAGTTGGGAGATCTACCCCTGTTGATTCTACTATTTGATCTTCTTTAGTGAGATGAGTGGATAATTATATTCAACAATTTACAATGTTTTATTTGCAGGTTATGAGGCTAATTCTAGTCTGATTCGAGTCCTAGAGCAAGCACTGCAAGTCCTCCAATTCGAAATTAGTGCATTTCCAGTTATTCTTAGGGATGAGGGTCTTGTGCTAAATAATATCAAGTATGAGTCCATTTTTAAAGGAATTTCAATTGTTGTTTGGTGTAATGTATATAATTTCAATCTTATGAACTTATTACAAAACTTTCATAATGATAAAGTGGGATGTTTACCTTATTTTCCTATACCTAGTCTAGAATTGTTTCCAATTTGACTAGTCTTCAGTGTATTTGGAATATTGGACCTTCTTCTTATTCAAATTGTGTTCTTTCTGTTCTCAGAGTTAATTAACATCTTAATGAACATATCCCTTTCTTAATTTTGTATATTTGATGGAATATTAGGCTATTTGGAACGCCCAAAACCTGAGCCAGTTGTGTAGTATTGAATACTAGTTTTGCTTGTTTGACTTCCAAAACCTTTGGATTTTAATCATAACTGATTTTTGACGGTAACTTAGATTACCTCAATCCCTCCAAAATCAAAACCACCTACTCTTATCCCTCAGGAAGTTTCAATTTGAGGATCTAGTTTTCATATGTTGGTGTACCCAGGTAGGAGTAGACTTCAGCAGTGACTGATTTCAAAACATAAATGGTCCCAGTATTTGGTACAAAGGATCCTAGAGCTAGGGAAGCCTCTCTCACCTTGGAGAGTCTTATAAATGTCTTCATAATATTAGTTAAAAGTGATTGGTATGATCCCTCAATTTTCATTGTATTTGTTTAAAGCTTGCGAGGGTTAATTAATGTACAATTAAATCTCATTGATACATTACAGAAACTAAATTAAAAGACTTCAATAATAAAATATGGATAAGACAACACACAAATGACTATAATTTGCTACAACTTACATATCTCTATATTCAAGGATTTATCATTTAATTAGAAAACAATTTCCAAGATTTTCTTTATCATTTAATTAGAAAAACAATTTCCAAGATTTTGAAAAAATTTGAAAATAAACTTCATCCATTCATAGAACATTAATGTACATGAATGAACTTCATCCATTCATGGAACATTTATGTACTTATTGGTTCACAACTTACTCTACACTATTTTTTCCCATTCAATGTTTTTCATCACACATAGTAGCTTCATTATAAAAAAGAATTAAACTACCAAGATTATAACTTATTTAGTATGTATTCGTTCACAACTTCCTTAACACTAATTTTTTTCGGTTCAATGTTTTTGTTCAATTATTCATCACACATAGTAGCCTCATTATCAAAAAGAATTAAACTACTTAATTGAAGAAAGAAAATAATATTTTGATAGTAAACTAATATGTTCTCTTATTATATACATACATTTTATATATTAAATAATTAAAAATATAAATTACAAAGAACTTATTATATACATACATTTTATGTATTAAATAATTAAAAATATGAATTTCAAAGCACACATAATGTGGATATTAATGAAACAAATTTGTTTTTTTAATATATTACTATTTATTTACATTTAAGTATTTAGAATTTTACATAAATATAAACATAAATTTTTTACGTTTGATATGAATAAAAGAAATGTTTTTTTAATATATTATAATCTATTTACATTTAAATATTTAGATTTTAGAAAAATATAATTTTTTTTAAAATAAGTATGATTATAATTTTTTATTGAATAAATATTTTAATAATACTTGATTTTATAAATATAATTTACATCACATAATTAACATTATACATTTTATTATCATATTTTTATATGTAAAAACCTTAATTAATAATTTTAATTATTTAAAATAAAATAAAAGAATGATAATAATAATATTTTTAAGATTTATTTTCAAATTCTTTGACTAGATTCATTTGATAATATAAATATTTTTAAGATTTATTTTCAAATTCTTTGACTAGATTCATTTCTTCAATGACCAAATCGGGTATAAGAAAAAGAATAATAAAATGAGTATTTTTAAGATTTATGTTCAAATTCTTTGACTAATTCATGTCTTCAGTGAACAAATATGGTATAAGAAATAGACTAATAAAATGTGAAATTTTAAATATTTTTACGGTGATAGTGAATCGTGATAATGGCTATCAAAATACTTCCACATTACTAAAAAGAAGCCACCACAAAGCGAATTCTAGGATTATAGCTATTTTAATGTGATTACAGCTACCACAATAACAAATAAAAGCATGATATCCATATAGGGTGCTCGATATCCCGTTTGAAAGGTATACAAGAAGTACACATTTTGACTTTTCATACTTACCTTTGGCTATTTGTAGACTGCGGTGTCACCAAAAAATGTTGTTTAGGGCCTCAAAACGACCCTGGGAGTTTTGAATACGGAAATATGTAAAACAAATGCCAAGATGGCAAAACTTTTTTGAGCTAGTGGAATAGGTGTGTGGCCATTGATATCCATTTGGATGAGTCCTCCCCTCTTAGGAAGCAATCGTATCCATTGCGTTAAGTTCTCTCATTATATGGGGAAAATTTTGTTGAATTTCACTCCTGGTAAGCCACTTTCCTTGGTCAATAAATTGTCTATCTTTGACGACCCTATATAGATGAACGTGTTGTTGGCGAGTTCCCTTCACCTATACATCCATGATCCAATCAACTGTATCCATCTCCAAAAATTCAGGGTTAAAGTTTGACGGTGCTAAAATCCCTGCCACTTGATTGTAATGTTCTTCCCAAATTAGCTCCGCATGCTTGCTTCAAGTAACATAGATTTGGTCCATATGGCATGACAGTCCTTCCTAGAGATGAAATTATGCCACCGGTGTTATTTTACCTTATTCTCTATAGATGGAAGCAATTTTGGGATCATTGTCATATGGTTGAGATGGCTTGGAGGTCTCATGGCCATAAGAGTTAAGCATCATAGTTGAGGCTGACACTGGAAGTCGACTGAGGAAATTGGTGACTCGATTGGTGCCATCCTTCTTATACTTTATGCTTAGGTGTAATTGATGCAAGTATGTGGACCTTGGTGGTGATCATTATGCAACTTCCCTTGTGTTTGCATGAACTTCAATGGCTTGGGATTTCGATTAGTGTTGACCGTCTCTTTGATAATAATGTAATGATTCCAATGGTGTAAAGCATGGACAATGGGATGCATTTCCTTCTCATAGGTGGGGTATTTGTAGAATGCATTTGGGACTATCTCACTATGATATGTCGTTGGATGTCCATGCTGAGTGAGGACTGCACCAATAACATAGTTTGAAACATCTATCTCAATTTCAAAGGGCTATTGTAGATCCAGTATCAAATCAATTGAGTGTTTGACGTGACAATGTATTCGCACATCGGTAGGTGCGATGAGGATGTCTTTGTATGATTCCATGATATTTTCCACCTGCTTCTTCTATATAGAGAGACCTTGTGTGGAGGTGATGGATTTTTCTATGATCTTTCATTCACCTTCAAAGCGAATCATGAAGAGGAAAACTTTCCAAGCCTAGGAGATCACCTTCTTGCACTGCTTAGCTGTGATGAGAGACACTGCAGTAGGAGGGATTTCCTATGGTATCCTCTAGAGTTGATGGACCAAAGTAATACTGACACTTTGAGGTCTATATTCATATACATCATGTCACTTCCACATATACGATTTTCCTAAAAGAACATCACAAACTTCGAGTGGGGATACATTGCAGATTACCTCATCTATGAAGAGCTTGATGTCGTTGGGTAGGTGGAATTGTTGATTGAAATAGATGTCCCATCCATGGTTGAGACACCCAATTTTTTAGGGTTGCGGATGTAGTGTTGTTGGCAACTTCAACCGTTTGATGACCTTTGTTAAAATCAGGTTTTTTTGGCTTTCATTGTCAACAATTTGATGTAGTGGAGTTCCCTTTACCAACAAATGTGAGTGGAAGAGGAACTCACCTTTCTATGGATCCTCTAGATTGTTGGGATAGATATTTGTGGTAGAAATGGTGATGTTTCATTCTATGTCAATGATCTACTTCCCTCTATATGCGACTACGAAATTGGGTTCTGACTTAGAGTCAAAACTAGGATCTGACTCTGAAGCTTTGATCTTGGCCACCAATGAATGCTTTAAGTGACATTCATCAGTGTTGTGCTAGGGACTCTTATGGAACTTACACCATTTCCTGATGTCTTTCTTTCTTTTCCCGATCCCCTTCTTTGTTTGTGGCTTGGATTGGTTTTCCTTACTTTGTCCTTTGTTCTATTTGATTAGGTTACCATGGCCTTGTTTTTGCAATAGATTCCCAGGCCCTAATTCCTACTTGTTCTTCTGCTTGATTGTTTTGTCATTCTTGATAGCACATCAATAATTGGATCCTAGTGATGGGATGCACAAAAAATCCATTTTGGTTTGTATGCACTTATGTAGCCCCCCACTGTATTTTAGAACAGGATTTCACTTGGATTCTTTGATACCCATTTTGGTGTGAAAGGTATGAAAAGTATTTGTGAACTACGCCAATGTTTGGTCCCTCTCTTCACCCAGTGTGGTCCATCTTATGTATTGGTCATCATAGGTTCCCATAAGGTAATATTGTTCCTTCACAACATCTATAAAATACACCCAAGTGGGATTGGCCTCAAATATTCTAGACTCCTCTGTTAAACTTTTTCTCACAATAAGTGTTCCAACAATTTTTGACATGGGTGACAACCTTAGGGAGCACAAAGGTGATCTTTACCTGTCGAAAAAAATTTGGATAGAGAAATATCCTTGTAGTAGATTCAACCATTTATCTAGGGAAACATCATCGATCTAGCCTTCAAATAAAGGGATATCAAAGTTAACATGTACCTTGAAGGGTGGTGCTCCTCCGAAGTGATTGCTTGATGATCCCTGTGTTGTCATCAACATTGGTCAAAGAGTTTGGGAGAAATTTTATGTCATCTCATTCCTCTGTCATGCAAGGGATTCCTCAAGCAACTGCTTGATATTATCACTTTCTATGTTTTCTCTCTTTTCCTCATCCATGGGAGGCATCTTGAGCCACCAAGGATGGTATTTCTCAATATCAACTAGTTCAAGACCCAACTGTCAATATCTCGACCTAGTGGTGACATGCATAGAGAATAACAAAAGAGAAGGCCACTTTGATACTGGTGATCGAGATTTATGTGAGAATGAAATGAAAGAGCATATATAGAACCAGATACAGATATATATTGCAAGGGACACAGTTATATAGTAAAATCAAATTCTATTAAATGAATGAAAACATAATAGATGATGAACTAAAAGCAACTAGAATGGTGGTAGCTTTATCTATGAGAAGCGATGTGGCGACTATGCTCATTCGTGACAAGTTGATTACAAAAGAAGGCCAAAGGGGATTTTTATCATATGTATGAGGGGGGAAACCTAACCCTAGGATATGAATCGTAAAAGGGTTTACAGGCTCTGAGGTGGTTAGTTCAGGTGTCAACTTCTTTGGGGCGTAAATTTTGCATACGATCTCCATTTAGGGTGCTAGGTAGCCCGTTGGAAAGGTGTTGCTGAGAAGTACAATTTTTTATTGTACAAACATGACTTTGGACTTGTATGGACTATGGCATCACCAAAAAATGTTGTTTAGGGCCTCAAAACGGCCCTAGAAGTTTTGAACATGAAAATCTATTAAAAAACTACTAGACTGGAAAAAAGAATTTGAGCCAGTGGAATAGTTGGGTGGCCACCAATACCCATTTGGATCGTAATATTTATTATGTATAAATGGAATCCACCTTCAATAGTTTTCTCATTTGGGTTTCCAAGGTGATTTTTATGTCTACTATGGTAATTATTGGTGTAATAGTTTGGGCACTATGTAATTCACTCATAACAACACTGTTATTAATTTGTTGATTCTATTTAAATCAAGTCTTATTACAATGTTTCCCACACTCTTTATACACCATATTGACATCGATTTATAGCCCATCTCCTGATTTCCTCTTTAATTGAGTCTTTTAGTGTGTGTTATGACCCAAGGGTCCACATGTGTGGTCCAATGTATATGATATATCCCCAATTGGGGAATACATGGGGTTAAATTTATATGTAATGAAGTAAAGTTATATGTAATAGTGGTTGGAACAATGAAGGGATCACACGTGTAATGAGTGAATAAATATATAAAGAGGCCATGCAATCATTGTTAAAGGATACAACAAATTGGATGTATAAATATATCTGGGTATTTAGGAGGTTCTCCCATGTTTTAAGTAGTTATTGTATAATTCATATCTCTTATCTATATTGAAGTTGTACCCCACATTTACATTTGTTGAACATTGTTTTACTTTGGCATGTTATGCTATCTTAAGGATTTGGTTCATAACATTTCGTTTCAAAGCATAAGGTGATTGGTTGGGCTCTTTCAAAATGAATCATATATATATATATATATATATATATATATTTCTCTGGGGAGTTTCATATATATATATATTTCTCTGGGGAGTTTCATATAGATAATTTTTTGGAAACTTGAGGATACATATATAAAATTGAGCACATAGATCTGTGGAGAAACACACAATTCAGCAGATAGATCACACAATTTAGTCAATTATTGAAGAATGAAACAGTGCAAAAATGACTTGCAACTGTGAATGCTTTTCATTAATCAAAGAGTAATTAGATAATAATTATAATTAAGTACAATGGCTTAAATAGCCACATGCAATTCGAATCCACATGAGGAAATTCGAATTGATTAGACTCTACTTGACTGTAGGTAACTAAGACCTTGTCTAAATCACTATCGGAGGACTCAATAGTCAACATGACCTTGTATAAACCATTACCGGGGTTCAACGGAGTTCTAAAACATAACTTAGGTGTCTAATTCAATGTTGAATGAGGCTAACTGGCTGTGCTAGGTGAGAAATGCGCCTCTCCTGCATACAATCATGCAAACCTAGTGCTAACTAAATGTAGCCAACTCCTAACTCAACTTGACTAGTCACTAACTGAACTCAACTGATGAAGGTTGGTATCGGCACTCCTAGTGGCTCCTAAATTGTAGAAATTGATCTAGGAGGCTCCTAAACTTATGCATGCAAGTGAAATCAGTGGCAGTAGGCCTCAATTAGTGTTCCCCACACTTTAGTAACTGGAACATGTGCCCCAATTAGGCCAAGTAGACCCAGTGGTGCTAGTGACTAAAACTAGACTGGATGGACTCCCGATTTAGACATCACTCCTGATTTAGACATATGACCAAATTGGACAAGGTAGGATTAATAATCCTAACACCCCCCTCGAATGCTAACTTGGGCAATCTGTGGGCCCTGGTAACTAGGACAATAGGTCACCCATTACATCAAGTAAGGTAAAGTAACATCTCAATACAAGGAGCTGGGGAAAAAACAACATGGGAAACCGCCCTCCCCCTCTAATTAAGCAAGTAGAATCAAGATCAATCTGGTTCTTCTGTGCACAGGTATCCTGGGGCCTGGCATGTGAACCTCTCCATCATTATGTCTGGAGGAATCTTCCTCTTTGGAAGAAGAATGATATGCTCAACTAAATCAGAAATATTGACAACTGCAGGATGAAGACTGGACCCACGTAGAGAAACTACAATCAACTGATAAGTGAGAAAATGTTCTTGAGGATTCAGAACATGTGAGGAACACTCAAGAAACTGATATGTTGCAGCCATGAACAGAAAACCATGAGTGTTAAAATCAGCCCCAAGTGTTAGGAGCAAGTGTTCAGGCGGATGCAGAATGTCTTCCTCTTTACTAGTTCTGTGAGGAGATGAGCATGTGATCAATGGTAGAGAAGCACTGGGACTATGGAGAGTGAATGCTTGAGCTCCATATTCTGATATAGATTCAAAAATACATAATGATTCACAAAATAAAATATCAGCAACCTCATAAGAGGAAACTAACACCAAATCCACAGCAGCAGTTTTGAAGAGAAATTGCAGTACTTGATTTTTCACACCAGAAATGGTGAGAGAAGCTACAAGCATGAATGAAAGCTCTTGGATTTTAAAATTTGAACCAAGTAATATCAGATCAAAAATTAAATCACATATAAATAGGTTCACAACATATCCAAAACTGTGAAATGAAATCAAATCCCCAGCAACATTTTTTTAGCAGACTTGCGGTACTTGTTTCATCACACCGTTGATGAGAACAGCTACAAGCAGTACTGAAAGATTCTGAATTTGAAATATTGAACCAAGAAATATTAGATCAGATACAAATAAGATCATATCAGGTCCAATAAGGTTCATATCATATCCAAAGAAATGGTCAACCGAGACGGTGGATGCACAACTTTCTTCTTCTTCAAAATTCAGAATTTTGGTGCATGCAATCCTGCGGGAATTTGCTAGAAGATCTAGATCAAGGGGAGCAAATGGATCACTCTGGTAATCTGATATTTCTTACAAAATATCGAAGGTACTACGTATTTCCACACCAGCAGCAACATTAGAGCTAGAAAAATCAAATTTCTCTTCACTTTCGGAAGCAATTACTGGCAAATTTTGCACAAAATTGAAAGGAAAATCACCAAAGGAGGACTTTTCTTCTTTTTCATCTTGGACAACTTCAGCAGAGAGAGTAGAGGCCGATAATTTTTCATCAGGAACTCTTATGGTGCTGGATGTGCTCTCCAAAGTGCTATTATGATCATCATCAATCTTTCCAAAGGTTCTGTCCAGTCTTGTCCAGAGTTCCTTTGGGTCTTCAATAGATCTACTGAGGTAGTGCAAGCTAGGAGAAAGAGCCAGTGCTATTGTTCCAAAATCTCCATCACATGCATTCATCCAATCATTCTCACTCTCATAGGATTCTTCACCAAGTCCAATAGACACCTCATAGAGATTGTGTCTCTTCAGAGATGTAATCATCTTCATCTTCCATTCTGAATAGCTTGTGAATGGGGTGAGAAGAGTAACTGATGAATCCATTCGAAGTTGTACCTACAATTACACAAAAAGACAAAGTAAGGTTGGACATCCTACACATTTCAGGTTTTCATCACACCCAACATTATTGATTAAGCAAGCTTGATCAACAATTCCTTAACTTGGGGTATTAAGTGGTAAACCTTCTGCTTCTGGTGCAGATCAGCTGGAAGGAGCAATTTTGGTCAAAAAAATGATCCAGCAGGAGATCTGAGGAGGAAAAGTGCCTTGTCCATCGAGGCTCTGATACCATATTACATTGAGCACATAGATCTGCGAAAAAACACACAATTCACAAGATAGATCACACAATTTACTCAGTTATTGAAGAATGAAATAGTGCAAAAATATCTTGCAGCTGTGAATGCTTTTCAGTAATCAAAGAGTAATTAGATAATGATTACAATGAAGTACAATGGCTTAAATAGCCACATGCAATTCAAATCCACATGAGGAAATTCGAATTGATTAGACTCGACTTGACTGTAGGTAACTAAGACCTTGTCTAAATCATTGTCAGAGGACTCAATAGTTAACTAACCTTATCTAAACCATTACTGGAGTTAAACAGAGTTCTAAAACACAACTCAAGTGTCTAATTCAGTGTTGACTGAGGCTAACTGACTGTGATAGGTGAGAAATGCACCTCTCCTGTATGCAATCATGCAAACCTAGCGCTAACTGAATGTAGAGGACTAGAACTGAATGTAACTGACTCCTAACTCAGCTTGACTAGTCACTAACTGAACTCAACTGATGAAGGTTGGTATCGGCACTCCCAGTGGCTCCTAAATTGTAGGAATTGATCTAGGAGGCTCCTAAACTTATGCATGCAAGTGCAATCAGTGGCAGTAGGCCTCAATTAGTGTTCCCCACACTTTCGTAACTGGAACATGTGCCCCAATTAGGCCAAGTGGACCCAATGGTGCTAGTGACTAAAAATGGACTGGATGGACTCCCGATTTAGACATGACTCCTGATTTAGACATGTGACCAAATTGGACAAGGGAGGATTAATAATCCTAACAACATAGTGAATTACTTGTGGTAAATTATTTTAGGTTTGTTGTATCTATACATTTGGAGTTGCAGTATGTGGAAATTAGGGGTTTTTACTAGTCCAAAAACTAGTCTCAAATGAGTTTTCTAGGTAAAACTATAATATTGAAGGAATTAGAGCTCCAAATTGAGTTAAAATTGTTGTATGAGAGATATTATAAACCATAGTATTTTTGGTAAACATTTAAGAACTAGATAATAAAAAATTGATACGAGGCTAGACATACAAGTTTGCTCCCCTCGAAGGGACAAAAGCAATAAGTCTTGGGAAATTAACCATAACTTTAACTTAGCACATCAAAATTAGCTCAAACCAATGGCATTGCAGAGAAGACATACTAGGATACTATAGGACTAAATATAAGAATTAGAGGGGCTAGAATTATAGGTTTACCTTAGGTGTAAGGTTGACTAACAAGATAGTCTCCAAATTAGGGTTTTGGAAGGTATGTTTTCTTGAAATTAGCATAACTTTTGACTAGAAAGTCCAATTTAGGCGATTCAAAAGTTTTTGGGAGGAAGAAACACAAAATAATATGTTGGAGAAAATAATATTATCCATTATATATCATTATTTTTAGTATATGAGTTTGGAAGTTGAGGGTTAAGATTAGACCTTAGTAAAAAAATCGGAATAATACCTATGCCTAATGGATGAAGATAAACATGAAATTGATCTTATAGAATGGCATGGTGAAGGAAAATAAAAATAATATTTATAGGGAAAGTATTCATTTTATAGGTGTTTTTTTTTTATTATGCACGAGTGTTGATAGAGACACTAACTAAATTGCACGTAAGAATACTTTAAATAATTGTCCTAAAACAATGGATCAAGAACTCAAAAATGGTAGTGAGTCATACAATTGAAGATAATTCCATGGAAGCTAAAGGAGAAATTCCAAATTAAGGGAATATAATGAAAAATTAAAATAATATCTCAAGATGAAAGATGAGTATTTTTCCAAGATACAAGCCCTTAATGAATCACTTAGTAAGAAGGTTCATAAATTGAAGCAAGAAAAAAGTAGTAAAGGAAAGTGGGAAATGACGAGTCAAGGGAAGAATGGAAAAATAAGGACGAAGAAATATGTAGATTACAAACCATTCTTGAATGAGGAAACCATATAAGAGTTATACACACTATTAATAAATTATAAGCACAAAATGTAACACTAGATATTCCCTTCCAAATCTATCCAAAATGTGTCAATTGTGTTAATTAATTCCATTATATTAATTATGTTAAAGAGGATAATTATGTACAATTACAATGTTGAATCCATTTTAACACTCAAAGAAATAAGATCTCAAATAAATCAAGGTGATTAGGTATAGTTTTAACTTATTTCCTTAAATACTTTTGCATGCAAATATGTAATTGGGTGTTCATGTATATTTTTAGCTTCTTTTCCAAAATATTTTTAAATGCAAATATGTAGTTGATCTATTGAATACAATAAATGTATCCTCAATAAATATGAGATAAGTAACATAGAAGAAGGGATGTTTATATATTTGTAATAGAGAAGTATTGTATCGGTAGTTTCATAATTGAGGAAATACTTTGAACAATAGACTATACATAGTTCATAAGACTCCACTTTAGATGTTGGATGTCAAGGGATGCATCAGCAATGACATGAAGCTCAACACCACCCAACAATATTTATTTTCCAAAATTGGGTAACACACAAAGATATAAAGAGATATGAAAAGACATAATCAATATATAACATGGTAGAGTTACGTATCCATCTAAAGGATAATGTTCTTGTTTGTGAACATCTAAAACTAATATTGACAAAGAATAATGTGTTTCTAAAATAATATGGTCTTAAAGAGAGTGAGGGTTTTTTTAGCCAAAACCTTATCTTGACCAACTTTGTAAGCATTTTATGATTGTTATGTTTTTATAAGGATTTACCTATTGGCGAATGTGGAAATGTAAATGGAATTCATTTGGCTAAATGGTAGTGTGTTGTAAGGCATAATGATTTATAAGTGCATAATGTATTAAGGGTAGTAAGTGTTGTACAAAGTTCATGAACTTAACTTCAAGATCATAAAGGTCTTCAATGCATCTTGTCAATGCACTTTAAGTTCCTTAATGCACTTCTTCATCTTTAAGTCCTTAAGTCATCAAGTTAAGGATCATCTTTAAGAGTCATCAAGTTAAGGATCATCCTTAAGTCCTTACTTCTTCATCTTTAAGTCCTTAAGTCTTGAAGTTAAGGATCATCCTTAAGGTTCATTTGATTCATTTTATGTTTGACTTAAATAATACGTATGGTTATTTATTGAAAAAAAAACTAACGGTTATGTTGTCAGTTTTATTTTCAATAGTGCATGTGTGTTTGTGTTAAAATATGCACCCTGCATGGCTATCACATATTGGCTTAATATGACTTGATTTGGATTTTAGAAGGTGGATTGATCAGAAGACTTGAAAAGAAAGAAAAAGACAAAGAAGTTATGACAGATCAGTGATGGACCATTGGGTAATGGAGTCATAAACATTCTACTCATCGAAGCCATTAAAACAGCTCATCAGACAACAAGATTAATATGCTGATGGATATAATAATAGAATATGTACAAAAAGAAGAATATCTATAGAACATAAATCCTCTGTGGAGAATAAAACTTGTACATAAACAATGATCAACTAGCAAGTCACAAGAGACTGCTACTTAAAAATATGTGAATCAAAGGAAATTATTGATCCTCAATGTCTGCAATATATTCAAGCAAGATATAAATGCAAAATGGAAAACAAAGACACACCTACCAAAAAGCAATAAAAATAGCAAATTCAGCCCGAATATTCTTATTATACTAAGATCATTCAGTCAATCTCAACTGTATACACTGTTTCATAATGCATACAACTGTGAATCGAAGAGCATTCTTATTTTGAATATGATGATCTGATTCTACAGGGATCAGTTCACTTTATTTACTTATAATGATGTTTACTCTGATATCACGATGTTAACCGCAGAAGACGACGTTGTAATTAGAAGTACCAGAAGGGCAAGTGAAGGTGCTGGTGGCATCGTCCTTGGCATAGCTGTACGCCTATGGGCACTGCCCCTTGAAGAATTTTGAATAGTTGCTGGGAGAGCAGTTGTTCAGGTAGGCGCCTGTGCAGCAGTATTGAGGCGTATTGAAAGTAGCACAAGCACTCCTGCATCCACCTGTTACTTTCAATTCTGAAGGGCAGATGGCATTTATGTTGCTGCTGCATCCTATTCTTTTGCAATTAGAGTTTGACGGAGTTACTGTGAGAGGCAGATTGAAGCCATCGACAAGAGAAATATCAAGGAAATCTTGATTCTGGTACTGATTGAGCGCATATTCAAAAAGAGTTGCGGGGACACTTCCATAGCCTTGACAGTTCAGCAACCCGCCGCAATCACCAGTGTTGCATTTGCCTCTCCCTCTTGCGTCGAAGGAGCAGCCGGTACGACCCCAAATTCTGGCTTGTGTTGTTCCTGCGGCAACGTTAAAACTCCATGTTTGGCCCTATCCCGACGCTTTACCGCCACCGGGGCTTACAGCGGCCCAAACTGTGTATGGACACTGGTTCTTCACTACCAATGTTGCGCCTTGGGCACCTGCAGTTCAGCAAGCAATATTTACATTAATATATTTGTGCAAATAGCATAGCATGGCATAGTCAAGATATAGATGAAGTAAATAAATAAAATATATGGTAGCCGTAGTCGATCCTGAAGAAGTGAGCACAACCTCAACCTGTTGAGATTGACCTTACCTTGCAGATAAACAAGAATGGCTAGTAATGATACTGCCGCTGTGATCCAAATGGAATGTCCTGCAAAACTATTTTGCTTCCCCATTGCAACGGGCAAGCATCAACCAAACCAAACAAGCTGACGAATCGAGGACAAAAAACAAAACACTTAACGCAGAGATGGAACATCGACTGAGATGAGGAAATTAATGATGTTAAAGACGTGAAGTATTATATATAGGCTACCCAGCGATCCATGAATGCGAACAAGAACCATCCCCAAATAGTTTTTTTTTTCTTTTTCTTTTGCAAAAAGTAAACCTTGAGCTTGACCTGACATAGTGCGATGGTGAGTGGAGATCAAGACTAAACTTTTGAATGAGATATGGGAAATGGACAAAAGTAAACCTTGAGCTTGATCTTACATAGTAAACCTTGAGCTTGATCTTACATAGTGCAGAGTAACTTTTTGCAAAAAGTAAACTTTGAACTTGACCTTACATGGTGCGATGGTTTGGAATGAGATTGGGCTTCCCTACTTGCATATCAGAGGGGACTCTTCGGCTATTATCAATTGGCTCAATGGATTGGTTTCCTTAGAGACACTTGAATTAGCAGGTTGGTGTATGGAGATCTCACATCTCCGATCTTATTTTATCCATCTCAAATCAGCTCATATCTTCAGAGAATTCAACGTTTAGGAAAATCGTCTATCTAAGGAGGCACTCCATATTTCAGCTGGGTTACTAGATTACATGGAATTTATTGAGGGAACATGCATTTGGCATGGCTCAGCACAGCTCTTTTGAACTTGTTTTTTTCACTTTTATGTGACTGTGTTTTTTCTAAATATCATCTCTGATGATAGTATGACAAGTGCTATTAGGATATTACTTTCCAGCTGAGTGCCTCCTCAGATTTATTGAACTCTCTGGAGCTGAATGCTGATATTGGGCTGATTTGGGAGGGAGACTAGAAGATCTTACAAGTCTGCTCGCCTCACATGTACTAAGAATGACGGTACATTGATCGTGTTGGTTCTTTATGTTAGTGTTCCTCTTTCTGATCTCTTATGTGTTCTTTGGAAAAACTGAATCCAAGATTGGGATGGATGTATTGAAGAAGTTGTTTATTGAAATGTATTGTTGCTGATGAACAAAGGTTTCCTTTGATTCATATGAATATCAAGGAAATGCTATTTTTCTCCTAGAAGACACTTTGGAATGAGATATGGGAAATGGAACAAAGAGTAGTAACATTTAACATAAAACACTTTATTCCTCTTTTATAACATAAGCCATTTAAAAAGATAAATATGAAGTATTATTTTAAAATAATAAAAAATAATTTTAAAATAATATTGTATATATATATTTTAAGTCATTTTTTAAAATAAATACAAAGTGTTATTTTTAAAAATAATAAAAATAATTTTAAAATAACATTATTTTATATTTATCTTTTTAACTTTTTAATATTTGGTTTTATATAAATAAAATAATTGTCATTAAGGAATGACCTATAAAATCAAAATAGCATAAGTTAGATTTTGATAGATAGAACCATATATAAACAAGAGCCACGAGGTGGCAATGTCCCCAACATTGTCACTTGCGGCTACAAAAGAAAGGAGAGAAAGGTTGTAGTTGTGATTGTAGTCCAAAAATAAAAACCTAGAACGTTAAAACTACTTCATTAGCAAAGATGCTACCAATAACTATGTAAAAATAAGTGTGATTCTACCAATAACTATGTAAAAATGTGTCGTCTAATCTCCCTACGAATATAACATTGACAGTGAATATAATATGTCTATCGAACATGATAGACACATCAAACACCTAAACATAACCGAGGCATATACAAAACCTGATAGTGAGGAAAATGCATTGGGAAGAGGGGAACTCCAGCCCCATAACTACAAAATGTGGAGTAGAGACATTGAGAAAACTTCATGATGCCCACCAATCCTAGAAAAGTAAACACCCCTCTCTCGATTGCTTAAACACATATGTAAATAATAAGAAATGCACCATGCCAATCACACTACATGAGGCAGTTTGTAGACAGTGGCAGGAATCTAAAATCAAAGGTAATTAAGAAGGAAATTATTAATCATGTCTCTATTACATTTATAAACACGGGATATATTATAATGTTGTTAATATTGTTTTGTGAAATCTAGAAAGAAGTACATAAATATATATAACAAAGAAAAAAAATTGGTACAACTTTAACAAAAATAACATTAGATAAAGAAAGAAGTATAAGAACATAGTTCAATACAAGGTATGAAAATAGAAATACAAAAAGGAAAAAAATAAAGCATTCTAATTCCAAAATATTATTTAAACTATATAAAGATATACTTAATATAATTTTTTTATTAAGAAAAACATATTAAAATATAAAATTGCAAAAAAGAGAAAAATAAAAACAATTTAGTATTCCTAAATATTTTAAGTAATTTAAAAAACTAATAAAAAGAAATCATAACAACCAAGAAAGAAGTATGAAAACATAGAAGTACAGAAAAAAGAAGTATGAGAACATAGAAGTACAAAAAGGAGAAATAAATATTAGAATAGCCTTTGGGTGGTACCTTTCCCAGGAAAACAATTTTGTTCATAATTTCTCAAACAAGTTTATTAAACGCTCTTCATCCCACTCGCTACTCCACCCGAGCCAAACCCCACCTCAGGTTTTGTCTAGATTATTCACTGCTCAAGAAAATTATAAGCTCATTACCAAGGATGTGAGAGTCGTGAAGGCTGATAATGGTTAAAAGTGTACACCAAAAAAAAATAAAGAAGTGCTATATTTTGTTTAACATACAAATTCAGACTTGTGGTTTACAACTGAATTGACATGAAAATGAGTTTTAACTGAGTTAAAATATAAAATATATTATTTGCCTAAGAATTGCAATAAACCAGAACCCAATTTCCCATTATTCTTCTTTATTTCGTGCATCCACTTACAATTCCCTAGACGATGCAAGGCCAAACTGGACACATGTCAAAGCCACTGCCGAAAAGAAGTGACTGACTTCTTCACTCACTGGTATTCCAGTAACATCATGCGAGTAAGAAAGCAAGCAAAGCTGGTATTCCTCGTCTTCTAATTCTGTAGGTAAAAAGCAACCAAGCAAACAACGAAGCCAATGAAATAGAAAAAGAAAATGAAGATTGTGTGCGACAAACAGGAGAGTTGGTTGCCGCGTCGCAGTTGATATGCACGTGGCTTGAAGTGTGATGTGGGCCACGTTGCAATGGAATCAGCAATCTCGGCACAATGGTTTTGGTCATTTGTAGACCGTAGTTGCAGCTGTGTTGTATATAAAATATTGTGATAAAAGTATAAAGGATAAATGCACGAATGAATGAAAGCTCACAGTTCAAAAGGGTTTGGATTTTCTATACAGATGTCAAACTGTCCAGTTTCCATTAAAGAGAATATATAATAACATGGAGAATTCAAGAAACAGTCCAAATTTACAATAATAAAATCCATAATGTGTAATGGATGCTCATCAGGTTACCACTACTGGAAAATCAACGAACCCATAAATATTCTTGGCATGGTTCTTCAAGGCTTACCGATGACCTCCATCTTTCATCGAGATTTGGAGCGCAGATATCCGTACTCTGAAACTTCATTGATACCTATTTAATGATGAAGAAATTACAAATCCAGAAGTGGAAGGATAAATTGAAAATTGCAGAATGATTTTCTCTATGTATTTGTAGGGATTTGGATTAGTTGGAGAAAATGGCGGAAGAGTATTAAATAGAATTGAAGGGTAAATAATTAAGATAGATGGAAAAGTTATTTTAATAAATTTTTATTTTATTTACTAACACAACCATAATTTAAAGTGGTTTATATACATACTATTTTAATCAATAATAACCTCAACCAATATTAAACAATCTAGAATTAAATACATTAATGTTAAATAATATAGAACATATACGTCTAGAAACAATTAAAATCTTGAGTCTTTTTTATTCACAACCAGCTTTCCACATGTCCCTACAAATATTGTGCTTATTTCTGTGTTACTTCTATGTATTTTTTATTTCTGTGTTACTACGTCTAGAAACTATTAAAATCTTGAGTCTTTGTTATTCACAAGCAGCTTTCCACATGTCCCTACAAATATTGTGCTTATTTCTGTGTTACTTTTGGGTATTTTTTATTTGTGTTACTTCTTCGTTTTCTGTGTTACTTCTTCGGTACATATGCGCTTCCATGCCTTCAGACAATGATGTCATGCTCTTCATGAACTCAAATGTGATGCATGCATGGAATGTAACATATTTGAATGAACACAAGAGGCCATATAGCAGCCATAACAACCACCAAGGTCCATCAAGTGTAATGCATACACGCATCAAATGTGATGCATTCCAAGCAAACCAAGAGACTATTTTCAAGTCACCCCACCACAATCACCAAGAACCAACCAAGAACATAGATGATTTTTTTTCATAAAATTTTATTGGAATATTAAGTATGGTTAAAATTAATATTTTATTTTTTAAATTGCAATTTGATTTTATAATTAGATTTAGCAACTTAAACTACATTTTGTGTATATTTTATTATACAATTTCAACAACCCAAAACTGTCATTTCAACAATTCTTACTCAAAATACAGTCACAAAATATTCAACACAAATGTCTTTCAATCATGCATTGAATTGAATTCAGTCATTCTCTCATCAATGCATTGAATTCATCCATTCTCATCAATGCATCGGTGGGTCTTGCATAAACCAGTGATCAGTACACTTCCTTCTAGGTATCCCAATACACTGATCATCACAATGCACATCCACTCATTCAGTTTAATTATTTAGCTTGTAAAGAGGTTGTTTCATGACTAAATTCTTTTTTTATATTATATTATTATTTTTATTTAAAGATTGTTGTACAGTCCAACAATTTTACCCAACTAAACTTATTGCAAATTATCAGCAACAATCAAGAAGACCAATGACTTTGGCATTAGTTGTATTTGTGTATTTCAATTTACGACATTTTCTACACACGGTGTAATTTGGTGTTCTTCTTTCATTAAAATCAATGTTAAAATGCTCACAAGCCCATGGGCTCAACCCAAACCTCCGGGAAACCCTCATACAATTAAATTGTTACTTACATTTGAAAAAAAAACCACCACCTTGGCAAGATTTGGGATCAGAGCCGGCAATGACATGGACAAATCAATACTTTCAAATTAATAATAGAAAGTCGAAACAGAGAAACCTTCAAAAATCACTACACTCCAAACTTTATACACACAACTATGAAAGTGTGCGAATTTGAAGAAGTCTTGCAATTAAAAATTACTCTGTAAAATGAACCAACCGGTTGGATTTCTTAAAGTTTGTTTCCGCTTGCTATGAAAATGGAACTAAATTCATTTAAAAAAAACTCAGTTATGCTATGATCCCCCTTTAAGATTTGATATCCTTGTATCTACTCCTTGACTTTATAAAGACTGCACTCCTCCTCAGGAAGGCCCGGTCGCACTGAACTCTCTCAATCAATACGCCCTCGAATTACTTGTGAAAGAATGTCCAAAGATGAATGCAGTCGTTAGTGATTGTATCCTCAAGTTGCTAGATTATTCCTTCTTTGACGTTCTGCAATATTCTACCCTAAACTTCAGATTTAACACACCACCTTCATAAATAGTGACATCAGGCAGAATAATCCTCCTACGGAGTCCACACTACCAAGCTAACGTCAGACTTGCCAAATGTTTGCTCAATATTTTTGCATGAGAGTGAACTATACTTACAATTTTTAAGATCTATGCTTAATGACAGACATTAAATTGTTATAGAGTGATCCGACTTCTCAAATTGACCCATGGCAGATAGAAATAGAGGAGTTGATCATCATTATAACCCATTAAAGAAATCAACTTTGGATAAAAGCTTCCCCTGGTACCCACGCATAGTTGTTTCAGCTCTGCATTATACATAAAATTTAAATGTAGTAAAAAATAAACATCACACACTGGAAAAGACAAAAATTACAAATGCAGTCTTTCCACAAAAATTACCTTAGAGCATAACTTTGTAAAGTGAAAACATTTACATGTCTGTATTGCCACAACATTGCAGATGCTAAATAGGGAGCGATCGAATGCATGACCCTTTGCATGGCCTTGCAAGTGGCAAGACGGAGCGATCGCATGCATGAGCCACCCCTTTGCATGGCCTTGCATGTGGCAAGAGAAGGCCACTGCATTACTTGTTGGAGGTGTTTAAGGCTGTCAAATGTACATGGTGTCAACAACAGTCTGCGCGCCATATTTTCATCCACATAGCGCAGGATGTCACGAACAAAATGATCATTTTATGCTTACGCAAGCTCGTCGCCGGGTCTTGGGGCACAAAGTCCCAGGCCTACATCACCTATATAAACCAATAAGAAGTAAAATAAATCAAGATTTAAATAATTCCAAAAAAAATTTGATACAGCTATAGCAAAAATTATATGTTTTTATTGAAGTTGCTACAAATTAGTCGAAATAATCGGCCTAACTGATTCATATATATCCCCTTGTCGAGGACATAATGAATGAAGAACTTGAGTAATTTGGCATGAAGACATAGAGAATCATAGACATGTAGTAATGTTCACCCTTTTGGAATTTAGGACCCAATGCAAAGGATTTGAGGCTTGGCAAAAAGGTCAAAAATCTTGGCAGGATTATTTTGGCGCAGGAAAAATTAGAGTCCCTCTTTGCATATGCAGTGTCAATCTAAATTTTTGATGGAGCAGATCCTTGTACCAACAACATGTTATAGATTTTTTGAATACTTTGTGCATTATTGGAGGACTAAAACAAATATGGCAGCATTTCTTCTTGCACATACACACTTGAAACTAAAACCGACAACATAAACATTGTCTGTTTAGGGTTTAGGATTTATGGAATTCAAAATAAACAAATTCTAATTATTTTTTATTTTATTTTTTTTAATTTTAGATTATCATGCAATTATTGAAAAATTCATGGTAATGTATGTTGTTGGTTTTGTTTTCAATTGTATATGTGTTGGATTTTTTTCAATCCTCCATGCATTGTTAAAGGATTGAAAAAAAATCAACAACATTTATGGTTTCTCATACACATTTGAAAATAAATCTGAGAACATAAACACAATGAGTTCATAAAAATTAAATTAAAATTACAATTGTAAATTTACAAATTAATTAAACGTAGTTATAAAATTAAAATTTTAAGTTTAAATATATGGCTTACCTCTCAATTTGGATGCCTTTTGTTGATGTTGAGGTCATTGTCGTGGGTGGGTTGTAGTTGGTTGATTGGTTGTAGTTGTTGGTTTGTTGGTGGGTCAGTTTTAGTGGATCGATCGATGGTTAAAATGGATAGACAGTCCACAAGCACATGGAATATATATATATATCCCTTGATTGAGGGTTTAGCTTGATTAATTCTTAGCTCAATCGAAATCCAAATCTTTGATAGAAGGATTTTTTTTATCCCTTGACCAAGATTTTGAAACATTTATCAAAAGATTAAAGTGACTTCAATTGATCTACCATTTGGGGAAATCCGCACCAATGATTTTCCAAATATTATTTACCATTTTCATGGGAACAACTTCAATTGAAGTAGGTAAGGCATGAACTCAACCAACTCATGAATGCAAATAAAACTAAACAGTTTATTTTGTAGAGATCCATGTCAGTGAGGCATGTGGAATAAGTCCATAATTTACAGATCACTCAAGACTTAGAAAAAATCTAAATGCTTTTAAAAGAAACTTTCTAAATGCTCATATTCAAATAAGTGGTCTTTTGAAATCAAAGTAACAGGCTCTCATACTTGTTGCACCGAGAGGCACTCTACAGCCCAATATGGGAGAGATCTTGTAATGTTACATAACGTTATGTAACGTTACGTAATGTTATTTTTATTAATAACAAATAATTTTTTTAATTATAGCTAAAATAAATGTGGGCTAGAAAAACCACCTAGTATGGGGAAGATGTTTTAATATTCCTACCTAACAAAACAATGAAAAAGTAAAAATTTAATTATCTGTAAAAAAAATGCAATATGTTGTAATATTCCTACCTAACAAAACAATAAAAAAGTAAAAATTTAATTATTTGTAAAAAAATGTGGATCATGAAAAAAACACAATATGGGGGAGATGTTGTAATGTTCCTACCTAACAAAATAATCAAAAATAAAAAATTGAATTATCCACAAAAAAATGTTGGCCTTGCACATGGTTTTAAAACCATGTGCATGGTTTTAAAACCATGTCCACATGGTTTTAAAACCATTTGCAAGGCCTTCTAAACAACCCATGGTTTTATTGTACATGGTTTAGGAGGGCCTTCCAGATGGTTTTAAAACCATGTGCAAGGCCTCCTACACAACCCATGGTTTTATTGTACATGGTTTAGGAGGGCCTTGCAAATGGTTTTAAGACCATGTGCAAGGCCTTGCATATGGTTTTAAAACCATGGGGAAATGTTGTAATGTTCGTTTTTAACAAAATAAAAAATAATAATAAATACTATATGTCAGCCATAAATAATATTAAATAATGATAATAATAATAATATATGTGGACCTTAACTAAAAAGATATCAATGGATACCTAAGAAGAGATTTTATCCCTCTCGGCGCTTGATAGAGCCTAGGATTTGGATCTACGCTTGTGAGTATTACATCGGATGAATTAATGATTCTTATTTTTCAAAAGAAAACAATTATTTCTTAAGTGTGGATGAAGCACTCTATATGTTACTAGTTACTTTAAAAGTGATGTTTCATGATTTATTCAAGCCATCTATGTGATATTTAAATGTTCTTCATTGGATCCTTAGGAAAATTCCAAACTTTGAGTCTTGATTTCATCTTTGCTGATAAATATATGTTTTGATTTAGCTATAATACTTGGCATAAGTGAATGCAATTATGATTGTGAGCATACTACCATACATCCAAATCGTAAGCTCTATCAAATCTCTCAAGGTGAAAACCTCTTCTTAAGTGTTGCACTCAAGGAGCTATCAGCTTTGGTGTGTCCTATATATAGCCATTGATTTAATTAAAACTAAAGACATATCTTTTTATTTAAGGTTGACATATAATATTTTTAATATTATTTATGGCCGACATATAATATTTTTTATTATTTTTTGTTTTGTTAGGAACGAACATTACAACATCTCCCCCATACATGGTTTTAAAACCATGTGCAAGGCCTTCCTAAACCATGGGTTGTTTAAGCCTTGCACATGGTCTTAAAACCATTTTCAAGGCCCTCCTAAACCATGTATAATAAAAGCACGGGTTGTTTAGGAGGCCTTGCACATGGTTTTAAAACCATTTGCAAGGCCCTCCTAAACCATGTACAATAAAACCATGGGTTGTTTAGGAGGTCTTGCACAATCTATCCCCCTTGACCCGCATCGTCCCCCTGAGACCGTCTTTCTTAGAGAAAAGAAAATTCTATCTTTTGACAAGTTCCAATGTGGGATTTTTCCAAATGCAAGTAAGTGAATTATAAAGTTCTAAGGTTGATTATGCAGCTAACAATGATGTTTATTAACACATTTGCAGAGTCATAGTGCAATTTGGAATGTTGGTCATGAATAGTTCCAAGCAGAGCAATTCCAAGAAGATCAACATCATGAGTGATTCCCAGAATCCCTATGAGCTCGAGGCAGATGTTGTGGAGGAAAGTATTCCGGTTATGAATGATGGGACATAATTTGATGGGGAAATAAATCAAAATACTTCCCCAGATCTTGTAGCCACTATAACAGGCCTGAAGGTGGAGTTGCAGAATTGCAGAGAAAACAATGAAATAATGGTTAAAGCTCAGGAGGAGAAAAATCAATTGACTGCAGCCATACTACAAAGTTTGACGGACCTCCGAGGGCAAGAAAACTCTCGACATCAAAGGGATGCGAAGCTTTTCTGAAGGAAGAAAGGGTTCAAACCTTCTCACTTCCAAGATCAGCAAAATAATCCATCACAAGCTATGACTAAGCGAGACAGAATGATGGTAGACAAGCCAAGGAAACCATTCCAATGTTGGGGATGTGGAGAAGACCACATGATTAAGTATTGTCCGCATCAGAATGGGAATGAAAGTCCAGTATAAAATATTCAGAGAGCTGAAATGGTGGGCAAACCACTCCAATGTTGGGAATGTGGAGGAAACCATTTGTGCAGGAATTGTCCGCATCAGGATGGGAGTGTGAGGCAAGATCACCACATCCAAGGAGCTGAAACTGAAATTGGGACAGCTGACCATGAAGGATTATGCAAACAAGTTCTTGCAATTGTTGGTGTATGCAGTGAAAATACAATATCTTCTGAGTAGGATACCTCAAGCTTACAAAGACATGATTGAGGTTGATGATCCTAGAAGTCTAGAAGAGGCTATCAAGAAGGCTAAGTAGTGCTGTGACCAGAACCTAGGTTCTAAGACAAAAAATTTATGTACATTTTCATTATGTGAATGAAGAAATCATATTTTGGCATGATCTTTGTGTGAACTCAATCATGTAAGAATGTGTGGTTTGCATGAATTAAATCCTATGTTAATGATTTATAAGCATGTGTGTGTGAATGAAGGTCTCTGAGAGGAAGAGAAATAAAGATCGATTGATCGATTCTTTGATCAATCGAATGTGAGTTAGATTAATACTCCATCGAGGATTCCGTGAATGAATTATGTTCAGAATAACTTGGTTGTAGTTTTCTGAATAAAAATCGATCACTGCAAGGATCGATGGTAAACAAGGTCTGAGCTGTACCTATGTGAAGGGTTAAGGATTCAGGGTAAGATTGTTCAGTAATCTGTTTATGTTTTGATTAACCCTGGATCTACTTATAGGTATATCACTCCTAGAATTGTTGAGGTTTGTGCTTTAAGAAGTTAAAGCATAACAGCTCATGGTTAATCCAACTAGCCACTGGAAGCAAGAAGAAAGTTGGAAAAGTGGTAGACAGATGTCCATTGGCTATTGATGGGCTAGTCACTTAAGCAGATTTGGATGTTCTACCACTTGGTTCCTATGACATTCCTATTGGGATGGGTTGGTTAGAAGTACGCAAGGTTAAACTTGACTTCTACAACAAAGCATCTGAATGCCTGGATGAGGAAGGAAAACTAAGGATGGTAAGAGGAATTTCAAAGGAGGTTTTTGTTAGGAAGATTTATGCAATGCAGCTGAAGAAATTATGTAGGAAAAGGTGTCAATTGTATGCAGCCCATGTTTTGGAGGCAACAGAAAATGGAACTCCTAGGTTGGAGGAATTCCATGTGTTGTAGGAGATTAGGAATTTTTTTCCTGATAAGGTTCCGAGACCTCCTCCAGAGAGGAACATCGATTTTACAATAGACTTGGTGCTTGTAATAACACCAAGGTATAAGACACCTCATGGGATGAGCATACCAGAACTGTTAGAGCTGAGGAAGCAACTGCAAGAATTGTTGGGAAAGAAAGATGGTATAATTAGGTTGTGTATTGATTACATATAGTGGAGTAAGGTCACTGTGAAGAATAAAATACCCTTTTCCTAGGAATGATGACCCCTTTGATCAAATGAGAAGAGAAAAGGTGTTCCCGAGGATTAACAGATGTGAGGTCTTTTATGAGACTTACAGGTTACTACATGAGACTCATTAAAGGGTACTCTACAGGTAGAATGACTTGGACAAGGCAGTCCAAGTGGTACTCGGTAAATTTGAGGCAGGAACCTGCCATGGATGAAGGCCAGACGTCATGAGGGAAAACTCATGACCAAACAGATTTCTGAACTTCAGATTGCAAGATTTCTATTGATTATGGGAGACTGTGATCTCTTGTGATGGTTTTGAATCATGCTAACAATGGATATGCTTGTCTTTCATTGTTTGATGTCTGAAGTTCATGTTGGTAACCATGATTGTATGACTAATCTAAGATGGTGTCCAGATGACATGTGGTATGTGAATGTCCAGGTGTTGGGCGTCATGTGTAAGTAATGGATAAGTACTCCAACTTGCAAAGGCAAAACAATATGAGGATGACCTCATGATTGCAAAAAGTTTAAATTCTGTAGGAGATGGAATTGTAGACTCAAATTTGATTTGACTATCAATGTATGATCAATTGATAATTCGGAATTCATTATAGGCATGAAATAGATTTGAAAATCCATGACTGAAATTTGTATGACGACATCTCATGTAAACTGCATGCTTATGTGTGACGCAGGTGAGATGATGAAAACATGCATAGCTCTTAGGAGGATGTACTTGGGTACATAGCTCCTCATAAATATGTACTTGGGTGCATGGTTCTCAGAAACGATGTACTGGGTGTACATGGCTCCTCGGAATGATGTACTTAGATACATAGCTCCTTAGAGGGATGTGTTTGGAATAGGTTTGAAAACCTATAATTAAAAATATTTTTATAATTACATCTCATATGAATTACATGCTTGTATGTAACGCAGGTGAGATGATGAAAATATGTACTGGGTGTACCTGGCTTCTCGGAAGGATATGTTTCGGATACATGGCTCCTCTAGAAGGATGTACTTGGGTTCATCACTTCTTCCCCTGCCAGCTAGGCACCGGTATGCATCATTGGGGATGCCTAGGGTGTAATACATCTGGTTAGAATTCTTTCCACACAGATTCACGTCATAAGTGTACTATCAGGGGAGTGGGGCTCCATTAAGAGAATAACCCCTAGGTGCTATGTTGTCTGGAAAGGGAGCACGTGAGCTTGGTAAGCACTTGAAGTAGGTGCTAGGATTTCAAGTCAGAGCTTCCATTGAACACCCAAGGAGGTGCCAGACTCTGGGGCAAAGCCGCCATTGAAAAATTAATGAAGATGCTTGTGCAGATAAATATTTGCCTACTTATCAACTTCTAGATGATTATTATGTGTATACACATGTGTATTTGATTCGGTTAAGAATTAATCCTATATAAATTAATATAACATGTGAATTAATATTTTTTAGTGTCTGGAAAGGAAGCGTCTGAGCTTGGTAA
>LPNX010767051.1:171712-204247 GCA_001517045.1 Pseudotsuga menziesii
CAGGCTCTTGAGCAAAGCTTCCATTGAGCACCCAAAGAAGTGTTAAGCTCTGAAGTTGGACTATGAAATCTCGATTGAGTAATTTTTCCACAAGTGATCCGAGGCTTGCAAAAATTTGGCTACCTATCGATGCACACCTTAGAGAGCAGAGGGAGGGTGGGTACACTCAAAGGACTATATAACAGAGAAGAGGTACCATCCTGGTGCGAGTTGGGGAAGGTATTGTCAGTGCCATAGTTGTGTAAAGACAAAGTCGGATACCTATGGAGCCAAAGTACATACTTATGCAGATAAGTATTTTTCTTAGCTGGCAACTTCTTGTTGATTTTATATATATATACATATGTGCGTGTGATTCAACTATGATTTTTAGAATCTTGAATGAATCTGACATGAGAATTGATTCATTGATTGGAGCTTGAGCATAGGTATTACTGACTACCAAAGAAATTAGATATGATCCAATTTGAGGAGAGGGATTCTCCAGAGTTGCACATTCGATCACTTCCTACAAAAGAAGGGAATAAAGTCTGAATGGACACCAGAGTTCTAAGAAAGCTTCCAATAGTGAAGAATCTTCTTACAAGTGCACTTGGTGGTGCGTATTGATGCAGGAAATCGAGGACTTGAAAGAGCTCCAGATCGTGCCATTGGACAGGTGAAGGTGCGGTAGAAGCAATATAGTCCCGATGAGGTTACGTGGGAGCTGGAGAATGCCTTGTGATTGGCACATCCATTATTGTTCAAGTGATGAAGCACTGAGGACAATGTTAATGAAGGGGGAGGGGAATGTAACACCCCAATTTTGACCCCATTTTCATTTAAAGTATATGATGTAAATATTGTATTTAATCATCGTGTGGAGCTCAAGGCAAAAGCCCCACCATCGATTTAGCATGTTGTATTTCGGCAAGTAAATTAGATGCTGATGGTGTTTTGTGCTAGCTAGGCACATTATAATTTCACATCATGTAACTATGCAATTAATAAAATATACCACAATCGGCTATGTCAATGCGACCATTGAAGAGAAGGGGCATCATCTCACAAGGATAAGGTGGGGAAACCACTTAAACTTTTGGGCCAATGGAGAAAACCAAAATGTCAAAGGGAAAACCCATAAAGCTGGAAACTACCCTTTTTGTCTTGTCTGCCCAGTCATTTAGGCAGTGGTTGAGAAATTAATGCATGGGGATGGGAAGAGTATGGGAGTCAAATTCGAATTTTGGGAGCCACCCATTTTGGAAAAGTGTGTGCTTGACTGATTGGGAAAGTAAATGCTTGGAAAAGCATGCCCAAGCTATTTACTCACCCACACCCTTTCATTTTTTATCATTCCCATGGAGGTTGGGCACTCTCACGTAGGTGAAGCTTGATGAGCTCCTTCCCTCACCATTTATGCAGTTAAATCTCGTTTCCATGGCTGGGAAACCGGATTTTGTTGTGTTCAATGGACGGGAGAAGAGACCCACAATTTTGGGGGTTTAAGGGGACGTTTTTTCCTCTACTCACACAGCTAATTTTGTTATGCATTTTCCCTCCACGATTTTGGGATTTTCCTCATTTTTCCATGCCCCAGAATTCATCCATTTGGGTTGCTCAGTGGTTACGGAGCCAAGTATTCCCGATTTGGAAATTTGGGGAGGTCGTTTTTTCCCCCATAATGCCCATAAACGTTTTCTGAGTTCGGATCTGCAATTTGGGGATTTACGGTGGTCGTTTTTGCCCTTGAAATGCCCATGGGTGATTTGTGAAACTGTGTTTTCCTTCAGAGGGATTTTTTTCCCTTTCACCAAATTGTTTTTGGTTGAAAAACATTTCCTTTCATGCCTGGCATGTGCATTTTGCGATTATGTGCATCCCTGTGCTGGCTTGGCTAAGTAAGTTTGAGAAACCCATCTGTTAAATGGTTTCCTTGGTTGAGTAAGTCCAAGGAACCTAGCTGTTAGATGGGTGACTGATTTGGGATGTGATTGTTTGGCTTGGATGAGTAAGTCCAAGGAACCTCCACGTTATTGGTTTGTTTCCCCCACGTATTCTGTGAAAGCCAACTATGTGTTGGCTTGACTGTGGGTGTATGGTTTTGCTGCATGTAAGCCCTGTGTTCCCTTATTCCTTGTGGAATCATGCTCGGATCGGGGGTGGCAGCGTTGCTGAGAGATTAATGAGCACGATGGCCTATGTTTGGGTGGAACGGTGCAGCGACATAGTTGGTTGCGGGAGGCATCAAGCTTCAATTCAAGATAAGTATTCTTGTGCTTTCTAACTACTGCAACTGTAATTGTTTTACGGATGACAATATGAACAATGTTGAAATGTGTTGAATGTATGTGATTGCTTCCGTTTTTTACTTATAGGTGATTAGGAATTTGCATCTATGTATGCTTCATTATTCAAATCAATTGTAAATTATCATGTTCATGAGGCTATATTGCCCAGTTCTGCAGTGTTGGTCGCGTCCTCTCCGCGGCCAAAGGGGAGGGGACATGACATATACCTTTTTTTAACAGAAACATATTTTTTTCATTATATAAAATGGTCGTGCACAACCATCCAAAACATAAGCAAACCCGGTCTGAATTCTGAAATTACATAAGCAAGAACGGCCTTGTCTGTAACTATCTATAGTTTACTAAAAACCTTATCTTTCTTCCTGATTTTCACCATACTAAAGGAGGGGTAATCCCTGACGAACTGGAAGTTTAACAAAATACAAAAAAACATCAACTAAAAGCTGATATTATGACATTATTGCTTGTTCTTTGCATCCCTGCTTGGAACAAGCTTTGAAACTTATATTTCTTCCATTGGATACACTCTGTTAGCTTATGTTTCTTGACAATGGTTGCATTGATTCATGTTGACAATTTTTCTAACATCTTCTACAATTCTATCAATCTTACCCAACATTTATTTGATGTCCATGTCCATATCATCAATCCTTCATTCCTGGCAAGACAGTTTACTTAAAACATACTCTATGTCCATTGAGAGCTCATGGTTTTTCCTATTGTCATTACATACTACTTCAAACACCTTCCGCAAATGGATTTTGAACTCGAAAATACTTCCCTTGACGTTGTTCAAACCCTCTCTCCATCCTTTCCATTTGTTCCAGCTCTCAGTCTCCATTGTCGTTGTTTCCTCGACCAAGTACCTGGGGCGGCTCCTGATAATATCAGTGTAGCTCGAAACAATGACCTTCTCTGTCGTCTTCTTCTCTAGATCAACTTGTTGTATACGCCAACCCCATCCTCCTATACCACACCACTCATTTTCCATTTCTCATGTGTATGTATTTACCACATTAAACTGAGCTTATAGCAGTTCGACTGGGATTTTAGGCCACTGACCATTGATCATGTGGGCCTGAGCATGCAAGATGCCACATATTCCATTTCCTTTTTCCTTCAACACGCTCCCTTGACCCTTGAAGTTTGTCATGGGATTGGGTGATTTTTACGACCAACAAATGGATCAAAACAAAACATATCTCTAGTCTGGCCCCTTTGTTGGCTAGGAAATCCGCCTTTCCATTGTTTCCCCTAAGGATGTGCACGAAGATGAGATCTAAGCCTTCCTTGATATGATAAATTCTTCATGCAATTAATTTCAATCTTATGTTTCCATTCCTATATCCTCTTTGCATCTTTTGAATGACTTGTCTAGAGTCTCCAATAACGATTGCTTTGTTTATGTTTATTTTGGCCACGAGTTCAATTCCAAACATTAGAGATAGCCATTACGTTTCATTGTGTGATTTTTTTCCCAATCCCCAAGTGGAAGATTCTACAACTTTTCCTCCTAGATCATAAATTATCCCCCCCGCACCTACCTCCCCTGAAGGAAGGGAAGATACTCAAGTGTTGAAAAAATAATTTTTTTGAAAGCTAGAATCTTTTTGAATTTTGGTTTGAGATAATCGACCATTTGAAATCTAATTAATAAGTTCTCATAGTGGTGATAATTGCATTAAATGCATTCATCTCATGTGTACTTATCATATTGAATAAAAGATTTATCCTTAGGTGTGGATGAAACATTATTAATTTTACTAGTTGCTTTTTGAAATTATGTCAAATGATTGTGTTGAGCTATCTATGCTATATTTGAATTTTGTTCACTGGAATCCCGAGCAAAAATATGAACTTTGAGCCATGTTATAATATTTGTAGATACATATATTTTTCAATTTTATTGTGAAACTTGGCATGGGTATATGCAAGTCTACTTCTGGGAATACATAGATGGTGAAGGATTATTAACATGAATGGTTATCTATGAATTTGAATGGATCATACCATTAAAATAGGATTGCAAACATATGCCAAGTCTTCTTTGAGTTAGATGTATCTCCTGCTATTAAGCATGTGTGCAAGTATGCTATTTAAAAGAGATTAACACTGACATTTACGGTATTAAATTTTTGTCGGATTAAAAGGGTGTTAGTTTTGCTTGTTCTACCTTTTTGTGCTTGGTGGATTTTATTAGACGACATGCTAGACAATTGTTTGAAACAATGCTCAGTGTTTCTTAGAGATATATATCTTTGTAAATCAAGAACTACTAATGTAGTAAACAATTAATATTTTGAACATGAGATACTTAATATTTTAATTAATTGGACTGTGCAAGGTGCCAACAAGTCCTATTTGAGAAGGTTGAATTAGGTATCAAGTAGCTATGTGCATTTGTATAAGGTTTTCCCACCTTGTTGCTAGGAATCATTAGAAGAAATTTGGGGTCTAAAAAGGGCCTTATAAGAAAATGCGCCAACAATAAATTTTGTGAGTTGGCATTCAAGAACCAATAGAATTTCAATAAAATGAGTCAACCATAATGGTTGAAATGACATATTTGTCATAAAAGAAAACTATTTTTTTTGTTCGTAGTTTCAACATATCTCCATGTGTTTTTACTCACATTTCAAGTGGGAGAGCTCATTGGAAGCGGAATTTAATTCCACATCCAACGAGTACCCACACTACATACTTTTGATGGACCGCTCTACCCCAAAAACAAGAAATACCTGAAAAAATGTGATGATGATGTCATCATCACATTTTTTCAAGTATTTCCTTTTTTTGGGGTAGAGAGGTCCATCAAAAGTATGCAGTGTGGGTACTCATTAGATGTGGAATTAAATTCCGTATCCAACAAGCTCTCCTGCTCAGAATTTGAGTAAAAACACAAGGAAATATGTTGAAAATACGAACACAAAAAGTAGTTTTTTTCATTCTTCCTCCAAAATTAATAACTATATTTTATTATTTTAACTATTATTTTATTATTTTCCTTAGGAGGCCCGTTTTAGACCTCAAATTTCCTCAATTATCGTCACTTACATTTCCAGGTGTTAAAATTTCATTGATATTGACTATAGGTATGATTTGAGTTTCTCTAAATCCTTTCCTTGAAAAAAGAGGATGAAGAATCAACTCATACGATTGACAATACATAAAAGTAACTAAAACTGTGATCAAGAATATAGGTGGCCACTTTTTAGCTCATCATTAATTTTATAACTGTAACAATGTAATAAAACTAATAGCTGTAGGAAGGACTTTATGTAATTTTTAATGATTGCAATATATCCTTTGTTGGAGATTATTTAAAAGCTAAATTGAGAGAAAATTACAGTGGAAACGATATGATAATGCTAAATATTTTGTGGTGAAGTAATCCATAGAATATGTAGTCATTATTATAATTTAAAGCTCATGGGAAAGGTTAATGTTCCCTTTGTTATAGTACTATTCATGCTCATATCCTATCTAAGAGAATTATTCCACCACAATCTTAGGCCCACCATCACCACCTTACTTCTTTTATACCTCCCTTATATATTTCACCCAACGTTTTAAGTCCCTTCCTAAGAGTCTCAATTCTCCCCAAAACCTACCTTTTCCCTTTAAAGTTATGCTACTAAGACTACTTTGATTTTTTCAGAGAATGTGTCTCAAGTATGATCCAATGAAGTTTCACAAGCAAAATTAGGTTGCTTGCTAACACTATATTTCAATGTAATAATCAAGTACATAGTTTAATAAAATCCCAAAATGAGTAGACTTTTATTAAACCCATAAACACCCCACAACTCAAATAAATATGAAATAATCAAAATTATAGGCCAAAAAATCAAATATATGATCCCATGGATATATTAAAATTCCAAAATAAACACCCACATCAAATATCTGTTGAGGAAAAATATAGTAAACTCTCTTGAAAACTAGATATTTCTACCATTAATTTTCTATAGTAGAGCATATCTCACTACTCATCTATTAACACACACATGCAATTATTTATAAAAAAGGCTATATTTTACATAGAAACTGTCATTTCCCAAAAAAAATTATTACAATGCTTGGGTAAAGATAATTAAATTTTAGCTTATAGTTAATTTTATATAATTTAATTATAGCTTAAAAGGATAATGCTTGCTCTTAATTGTAATATTTATTTAATTAGTATTTGTTTATGAGTGGATAATGGCCTACGAGGGCCCAAGAGGGCACATGAGGATAAGAGGATAAGATATGTCTCAATAGAAAGCTTGGAAAAAAGAAGGAATTTAGAAGAAAGCAACCAAAGCTAAAAAACAACGGAAAGGAGGCAAGTGGATAAAGCAGGGAAGATATGGATTTTGGCAAAAATGCAGGAAATCAATCAAAACCATGAAAGCAATGGAAATGCATAATAAAGTAGTAAAAGCAAGAAAAACAAAAAAGGCAACGCAAAAGCTACAAAGCAGGAAAAATAAGGAAATGTCAGGAAGGAGAGAAAAGCTTCACAAAGCAAAAATTCCTAATCTAGCTCATGAGGGCACGTTAGGCTAGGTACCTTGCAAAAGAAGTCATTCATCCTATAAATTCAAGTAATTTCACCCTACTCGCATCTTTTCACTAATTATGTTTTGATGTTGATAGCTCTTGAGCTCTCATTTCAAATTGGGAAATGTGCCCCTAATCACAGTTGGGAGATGTGCCCCTGTTGATTCAACTAGTTGATCTTATTTAGTGAGATGAGTGGATAATGATATTCAACAATTTACAATGTTTTATTTGTAGGATCTGAAGCTAATTCTAGTCTGATTCGAGTCCTAGAGCAAGCACTGCAAGTCCTCCAATTCGAAATCAATGCATTTCTAGTTATTCTTAGGGATGAGGGTCTTGTGCTAAATAATGTCAAGTATGAGTCCATTTTTGAAGGAATTTAAAATGTTATTTGGTGTAATGTATATAATTCCAATCTTATGAACTTATTACAAACCTTTCATAATGATAAAGTTGGATGTTTACCTTATTTTCCTATACCTAGTCTAGAATGTCTTCAGTGAACAAATCTGGTATAAGAAATCGACTAATAAAATGTGAAATTTTAAATATTTTTATGGTGATAGTGAATCGTGATAATGGCTATCAAAATACTTCCACATTACTAAAAAGAAGCCACCACAAAGTGAATTCTAGGATTATAGCTATTTTAATGTGATTACAGCTACCACAATAACAAAAAAAAGCATGATATCCATATAGGGTGCTCAGTATCCCATTTGAAATGTATATACAAGAAGTACACATTTTGACTTTTCATACTTACCTTTGGCTATTTGTAGACTGCGGTGTCACCAAAAAATGTTGTTTAGGGCCTCAAAACGACCCTGGGAGTTTTGAATACAGAAATATGTAAAACAAATGCCAAGATGGAAAAACTTTTTTGAGCTAGTGGAATAGGTGTGTGGCCATTGATATCCATTTGGATGAGTCATCCCCCCTTAGGAAGCGATCGTATCCATTGCGTTAAGTTCTCTCATTATATGGGGAAAAGTTTGCTGAATTTCACTCCTGGTAAGCCACTTTCCTTGGTGAATAAATTGTCTATCTTTGACGACCCTAGATAAATGAACGTGTTCTTGGCGAGTTCCCTTCACCTATACATCCATGATCCAATCAAATGTATCCATCTCCAAAAATTAAGGGTTAAAGTTTGACGGTGCTAAAATCCCTGCCACTCAATTGTAATGCGCTTCCCAAATTAGCTTCGCACGTTTGCTTCAAGTAACATAGAGTTGGTCCATATGGCATGACAGTCCTTCCTAGAGATGACATTATGCCACTGGTGTTCTTTCGCCTTATTCTCTATAGATGGAAGCAATTTTTGGATCATTGTCATATAGTTGAGATGGCTTGGAGGTCTCATGGCCATAAGAGTTAAGCATCATAGTTGAGGCTGACACTGGAAGTCGACTGAGGAAATTGGTGACTCGATTGGTGCCATCCTTCTTATACTTTATGCTTAGGTGTAATTGATGCAAGTATGTGGACCTTGGTGGTGATCATTATGAAACTTCCCTTATGTTTGCATGAACTTCAATGGCTTGGGATTTCGATTAGTGTTGACCGTCTCTTTGATAAGAATGTAATGATTCCAATGATGGAAAGCATGGACAATGGGATGCATTTCCTTCTCATAGGTGGGGTATTTGTAGAATGCATTTGGGACTATCTCACTATGATATGCCGCTGGATGTCCATGCTAAGTGAGGACTGCACCAATAACATAGTTTGAAACATCTATCTCAATTTCAAAGGGCTATTGTAGATCCAGTATCAAATCAATTAAGTGTTTGACCTGACAATGTAGTGGCACATCGGTAGGTGCGATGAGGATGTCTTTGTATGATTCCATGATATTTTCCACCTGCTTCTTCTATATATAGAGACCTTGTGTGGAGGTGATGGATTTTTCTATGATCTTTCATTCACCTTCATAGTGAATCATAAAGAGGAAAACTTTCCCAGTCTAGGAGATCACCTTCTTGCACTACTTAGTTGTGATGAGAGACACTGTAGTAGGAGGGATTTCCTATGGTATCCTCTAGAGTTGATGGCCCAAAGTAATACTGACACTATGAGGTCTAGATTCATATACATCATGTCGCTTCCACATATACAATTTTCCTAAAAGAACATCACAAACTTCGAGTGGGGATACATTGCAGATTACCTCATCTGTGAAGAGCTTGATGTCGTCGGGTAGGTGGAATTGTTGATTGAAACATATGTCCCATCCATGGTTGAGACACCCAATGTTGTACGGTTGCGGATGTAGTGTTGTTGGCAACTTCAACCGTTTCATGACCTTTGTCAAAATCAGGTTCTTTTGGCTTTCATTGTCAACAATTAGATGTAGTGGAGTTCCCTTTACCAACACACGTGAGTGGAAGAGGAACTCACCTTTCTATGGATCCTCTAGATTGTTGGGACAGATGTTTGTGGTAGAAATGGTGATGTTGCATTCTACGTCAATGATCTGCTTCCCCCTATATGCGACTACGAAATTGGGTTCTGACTTAGAGTCAAAACTAGGATCTGACTCTGAAGCTTTGAACTTGGCCACCAATCACTGCTTTGAGTGACATTCATCAGTGTTGTCCTAGGGGCTCTTATGGAACTTACACCATTTCCTGATGTCTTTATTTCTTTTCCCGATCCCCTTCTTTGTTTGTGGCTTGGATTGGTTTTCCTTACTTTGTCCCTTGTTCTATGAAGTTGGGTTACCATGGCCTTGTTTTTGCAGTAGATTCGCAGGCCCTAATTCCTGCTTGTTCTTCTGCTTGATTGTTTTGTCATTCTTGATAGCATATCGATAACTGGATCGTAGTGATGGGATGCACAAAAAATCCATTTTGGTTTGAATGCCCTTATGTAGTCCCCCACTGTATTTTAGAACTGGATTTCATTTGGATTCTTTGATACCCAACTTGGTGTGAAAGGTATGAAAAGGATTTGTGAACTACGCCAATGTTTGGTCCCTCTCTTGACCCAGTGTGGTCCATCTTGTGTATTGGTCATCATAGGTTCCCATATGGTAATATTGTTCCTTCACAACATCTATAAAATACACCCAAGTGGGATTGGCATCAAATATTCTAGACTCCTCTGTTAAATTTTTTCTCACAATAAGTGTTCCAACAATTTTTGACATGGGGGACAACCTTAGGGAGCACAAAGGTGATCTTTCCCTGTCGAAAATTTTTTGGATAGAGAAATACCCTTGTAGTAGATTCAACCATTTATCTACAGAATCATCATCTATATAGCCTTCAAATAAAGGGATATCAAATTTAACTTGTACCTTGAAGGGTGGTGCTCCTCTGAAGTGATTGCTTGATGATCCCTCTGTTGTCATCAGGATTTGTCAAAGAATTTGGGAGAAATTTTCTGTCATCTCATTCCTCTGTCATGCAAGGGATTCCTCAAGCAAATGCTTGATATTATCACTTGCTATGTCTTCTCTCTTTTCCTCTTCCATGGGAGGCATCTTGAGCCACCGAGGACGGTATTTCTCAATCTCAACTAGTTCAAGACCCAACTGTCAATATCTCAACCTAGTGGTGACATGCATAGAGAATAACAAAAGAGAAGGCCACTTTGATACCGGTTATCCATATTTATGTCGGAATGAAATGAAAGAGCATATATAGAACCACATACACATATATATTGCAAGGAACAGAGTTATATAGTAAAATCAAATTCTATTAAATGAATGAAAAAATAATAGATGATAAACTAAAAGCAACTAGAATGGTGGTAGCTTTATCTATGAGAAGCGATGTGGCGACTATGCTCATTCGTGATAAGTTCATTACAAAAGAAGGTGAAAGGGGATTTTTATCATATGTATGAGGGGGGAAACCTAACCCTAGGATATGAATCGTAAAAGGGTTTACAGGCTCTGAGGTGGTTAGTTGAGGTGTCAACTTCTTTGGGGCATATATTTTCCATGCGATCTCCATTTAGGGTGCTAGGTAGCCCATTGGAAAGGTGTTGCTGAAAAGTGAAATTTTTGTTTGTACAAACATGACTTTGGATTTGTATGGACTATGGCATCACCGAAAAACGTTGTTTAGGGCCTCAAAACGGCGCTAGAAGTTTTGAACATGAAAATCTGTTAAAAAAACTACTAGACTGGAAAAAAGAATTTGAGCCAGTGGAATAGTTGGGTGTCCACCAATACCCATTTGGATCATAATATTTATTATGTATAAATGGAATCCACCTTCAATATTTTTCTCATTTGGGTTTCCAAGGTAATTTTTATGTCTACTATGGTAATTACTGGTGTAATAGTTTGGGCACTATGTAATTCAATCATAACAACATTGTTATTAATTTGTTGATTCTATTTAAATCAAGTCTTATTACAATGTTTCCCACACTCTTTATACACCATATTGACATCAATTTATATCCCATCTCCTGATTTCCTCTTTAATTGAGTCTTTTAGTGTGCTTTCTGATGCAAGGTTCCACATGTGTGGTCCAATGTATATGATATATCCCCAAATGGGGAATACATGGGCTGAAATTTATATGTAATGAAGTAAAGTTATATGTAATAGTGGTTGGAACAATGAAGGGATCACACGTGCAATGAGTGAATAAATATATAAAGAGGCCATGCAATCATTGTTAAAGGATACAACAAATTGGATGTATGAATATATCTAGGTATTTAGGAGGTTCTCCCATTATTTAAGTAGTTATTGTATAATTCATATCTCTTATCTATCTTGAAGTTGTACCCCACATTTACATTTGTTGAACATTGTTTCTACTTTGGCATGTTATGCTATCTTAAGGATTTGGTTCATAACATTTCATTTCAAAGCATAAGGTGATTGGTTGGGCTCTTTCAAAATGAATCATATATATGTATATATATATATATATATTTCTCTGGGGACTTTCATATAGATAATTTTTTGGAAACTTGAGGATACATATATAAAATTGAGCACATACATCTGTGGAGAAACACACAATTCAGTAGATAGATCACACAATTTACTCAGTTATTGAAGAATGAAACAGTGCAAAAATGACTTGCAACTGTGAATGCTTTTCATTAATCAAAGAGTAATTAGATAATAATTACAATTAAGTACAATGGCTTAAATAGCCACATGCAATGCAAATCCACATGAGGAAATTCGAATTGATTAGACTCTACTTGACTGTAGGTAACTAATACCTTGTCTAAATCATTGTCGAAGGACTCAATAGATAACATGACCTTGTCTAAACCATTACCGGAGTTCAACGGAGTTCTAAAACACAACTCAAGTGTCTAATTTAGTGTTTACTGAGGCTAACTAACTGTGGTAGGTGAGAAATGCGCCTCTCCTACATACAGTCATGCAAACCTAGCGCTAACTGAATGTAACTGACTCTTAACTCAGCTTGACTAGTCACTAACTGAACTCAACTGGTGAAGGTTGGTATCGGCATTCCCAGTGGCTCCTAAATTGTAGGAATTGATCTAGGAGGCTCCTAAACTAATGTATGCAAGTGCAATCAATGGCAGTAGGCCTCAATTAGTGTTCCCCACACTTTAGTAACTAGAACATGTGCCCCAATTAGGCCAAGTGGATCCAGTGGTGCTAGTGTCTAAAAATAGACTGGATGGACTCCCAATTTAGACATGACTCTTGATTTAGACATATGACCAAATTGGACAAGGGAGGATTAATAATTCTAACACCCCCCTGAATGCTAACATGGGAAATCTGTGGGCCCTGGTAACTAGGACCATAGGTCACCCATTACATCAAGTAAGGTAAAGTAACTTCTCAATATAAGGAGCTGAGGAAAAAACCACATGGGAAAAATTCCCCCCCTCTAATTAAGCAGGTAGAATCAGGATCAATCTAGTTCTTCGGTGCACAGGTATCCTAGGGCCTAGCATGTGAACCTCTCCAACATTATGTCTAGAGGAGTCTTCCTCTTTGGAAGAAGAATGATATGCTCAACTAAATCAGAAATATAGACAACTGCAGGATGAAGATTGGACCCATGTAAAGCAACTACAATCAATTGATAAGTGAGAAAAGGTTCTTGAGGATTCAGAACATGTGAGGAACACTCAAGAAACTGATATGTTGCAGCCATGAACAGCAAATCATGAGTGGTAAAATCATCCCCAAGTGTTAGGAGCAAGTGTTCAGGCGGATGCAGAATGTCTTCCTCTTTACTAGTTCTGTGAGGAGATGAGCATGTGATCAATGCTAGAGAAGCACTAGGACTATGGAGAGTGAATGCTTGATCTCCATAGTATGATATAGCTTCAAAAATATATAATGATTCACAAAATAAAATATCAGCAACCTCATAAGAGGAAACTAACACCAAATCCACAGCAGTAGTTTTGAAGAGAAATTGTGGTACTTGATTTTTCACACCAAAATTGGTGAGAGAAGCTACAAGCATGACTTAAAGCTCTTGGATTTTAAAATTTGAGCCAAGTAATATCATATCAGAAAGTAAATCGGATATAAATAGGTTCACAACAGATCCAAAACTATGAAATCAAATCAAATCCCCAGCAACAGTTTTGTAGGAGACTTGCGGTACTTGTTTCTTCACACCGTTGATGATAACAACTACAAGCAATACTGAAAGATTATCAATTTGAAATATTGAACCAAGAAATATTAGATCAGATCCAAATAATATCATATCAGATCCAATAAGGTTCATATCATATCCAAAGAAATGGTCAACCGAGACGGTGGATGCACAACTTTCTTCTTCTTCAAAATTCTGAATTTTGGTGCATGCAATCCTGCAGGAATTTGCTGGAAGATCTAGATCAAGGGGAGTGAATGGATCACTCTGATAATCTGATATTTCTTCCAAAATATCCAAGGTATTACATATTTGCACACCATCAGCAACATTAGAGATATAAAAATCAAATTTCTCTTCACTTTCGGAAGCAATTACTGGCAAATTTTGCACAGAATTCAAAGGAAAATCACTAGAGGAGGACTTTTCTTCTTTTTCATCTTGAACAACTTCAGCAGAGAGAGTAGAGGCCGAGAATTTTGGATCAGTAATTTTTATGGTGTTGGATGTCCTCTCCAAAGTGCTATTATGATCCTCATCAATCTTTCCAAAGGTTTTGTCCAATCTTGTCCAGAGTTCCTTTGGGTCTTCAATAGATCTACTGAGGTAGTGCAAGCTAGGAGAAAGAACTAGTGCTTTTGTTCCAAAAGCTCCATCACATGCATTCAGCCAATCATTCTCACTCTCATAGGACTCTTCACCAAGTCCAATAGACACCTCATAGAGATTGTGTCTCTTCAAAGATGTAATCATCTTCATCTTCCATTCTGAATAGCTTGTGAATGGGGTGAGAAGACAAACTGATGAATCCATTTGAAGTTGTACCTACAATTACACAAAAAGACAAAGTAAGGTCAGACAGCGTGCACATTTCAGGTTTTCATCACACCCAGCACTATTGATCAAGCAAGCTTGATCAACAATTCCTTAACTTGGGGTATTAAGTGGTAAACCTTCTGCTTCTGGTGCAGAGCTGGAAGGAGCAATTTTGGTCAAAAAAATGATCCAGTAGGAGATCTGAGGAGGAGAAGTGCCTTGTCCATTGAGGCTCTGGTACCATATTAAATTGAGCACATAGATTTGTGGACAAACACACAATTCACAAGATAGATCACACAATTTACTCAGTTATTGAAGAATGAAACAGTGCAAAAATAGCTTGTAGCTGTGAATGCTTTTCATTAATCAAAGAGTAATTAGATAATAATTACAATGAAGTACAATGGCTTAAATAGCCACATGCAATTCAAATCCACATGAGGAAATTCGAATTGATTAGACTCTACTTGACTGTAGGTAACTAAGACCTTGTCTAAATCACTGTCAGAGGACTCAATAGTTAACTGACCTTGTCTAAACCATTACTGGAGTTCAACGGAGTTCTAAAACACAACTCAAGTGTATAATTCAGTGTTAACTGAGGCTAACTAACTGTGGTAGGTGAGAAATGCGCCTCTCCTGCATGCAGTCATGCAAACCTAGAACTAACTAAATGTAGAGGACTAGAACTGAATGTAACTGACTCCTAACTCAACTTGACTAGTCACTAACTGAACTCAACTAATGAAGGTTGGTATCGGCACTCCCAATGGCTCCTAAATTGTAGGAATTGATCTAGGAGGCTCCTAAATTGATGCATGCAAGTGCAATCAGTGGTAGTAGGCCTCAATTAGTGTTCCCCACACTTTAGTAACTGGAACATGTGCCCCAATTAGGCCAAGTGGACCCAATGGTGCTAGTGACTAAAAATAGACTGGATGGACTCCCGATTTAGACATGACTCCTAATTTAGACATATGACCAAATTGGACAAGGGAGGATTAATAATCCTGAGAACATAGTGGAGTACTTGTGGTAAATTCTTTTAGTTTTGTTGTATCTATACATTTAGAGTTGCAGTATGTGGAAATTAAGGTTTTTTACTAGTCCAAAAACTAGTCTCAAATGAGTTTTCTAGGTAAAACTATAATATTGAAGGAATTAGAGCTCCAAATTGAGTTAAAATTGTTGTATGAGAGATATTATAAACCATAGTATTCTTGGTAAACATTTAACAAGTAGAAAATAAAAAATTGATTCGAGGCTAGACATACAAGTTTGCTCCTCTGGAAGGGACAAAAGCAATAAGTCTTGGGAAAGTAACCATAACTTTCACTTAGCACATCAAAATTAGCTCAAACCTATGGCATTGTAGATAAAACATACTAGGATACTGTAGGACTAAATTTAAGAATTAGAGGGGCTAGAATTATAGGTTTACCTTAGGTGGAAGGTCAACTAACAAGATAGTCTCCAAATTAGGGTTTTAGAAGGTATGTTTTCTTGAAATTAGCATAACTTTTGACTCGAAAGTCCAATTTAGGCGATTCAAAAGTTTTTGGGAGGAAGAAACACAAAATAATATGTTGGAGAAAATAATATTATCCATTATATATCATTATTTTTAGTATATGAGTTTGGAAGTTGAGGGTTAAGATTAGACCTTAGTAAAAAAATGGGAATAATACCTATGTCTAACGGATGAAGATAAATATGAAAGTGATCTTATAGAATGGATCAAGATGGTGAAGGAAAATATAAATAATAATTATAGGGAAAGTATTCATTTTATAGGTGTTTTTTTATTATTATGTGTGAGTGTTGATAGAGACACTAGACTAAATTCCACCTAAGAATACTTTAAATAATTGTCCTAAAAAAATGGATCAAGAACTCAAAAATGGTAGTGATTCATACAATTGAAGATAATTCCGTGGAAGCTAAAGAAGAAATTCCAAATTAAGGGAATATAATGAAAAAATAAAATAATATCTCAAGAAGAAAGATGAGGATTTTTCCAAGATACAAGCCCTTAATGAATCACATATTAAGAAGGTTCATAAATTGAAGCAAGAAAAAAGTAGCAAAGGAAAGTGGGAAATGACGAGTAAGGGAAGAATGGAAAAATAAGGACGAAGAAATATGTAGATTACAAACCGTTCTTGAATGAGGAAACCATGTAAGAGTTATACACACTATTAATAAATTATAAGCACAAAATGTAACACTAGATATCCCCTTCCAAATCTATCCAAAATGTGTCAATTGTGTTAATTAATTCAATTATATTAATTATGTTAAAGAGGATAATTATGTACAATTACAATTTGAATCCATTTTAACACTCCTCGAAGAAATAAGATCTCAAATAGATCAAGGTGATTAGGTATAGTTTTAATTTCTTTCCTTAAATACTTTTGAAGGCAGATATGTAAATGGGTGTTCATGTATATTTTTAGCTTCTTTTCCAAAATATTTTTAAATGCAAATATGTAGTTGATCTATTGAATACAATAAATGTACCCTCAATAAATATGAGATAAGTAACATAGAAGAAGGGATCTTTATCTATTTGTTCATGTATATTTTTAGCTTCTTTTCCAAAATATTTTTAAATGCAAATATGTAGTTGATCTATTGAATACAATAAATGTATCCTCAATAAATATGAGATAAGTAACATAGAAGAAGGGATATTTACTTCTTCTATGAGATAAGTAACATAGAAGAAGTATTGTATCGATAGTTTCATAATTGAGGAAATACTTTGAACAATACACTATACATAGTTCATAAGACTCCACTTTAGATGTTGGATGTCAAGGGATGCATCAGCAATGACATGAAGCTCAACACCACCCAACAATATTTATTTTCCAAAATTGGGTAACACACAAAGGTATAAAGAGATAGGAAAAGACATAATCAATATATAACATGGTAGAGTTACTTATTCATCTAAACGATAATGTTCTTGTTTGTGAACATCTAATACTAATCTTGACAAAGAATTATGTGTTTCTAAAATAATATGGTCTTAAAGAGAGTGAGGGTTTTTTTAGCCAAAACCTTATCTTGACCAACTTTGTAAGCATTTTATGATTGTTATGTTTTTATAAGGATTTACCTATTGGCGAATGTGGAAATGTAAATGGAATTCATTTGGCGAAATGGTAGTGTGTTGTAAGGCATAATGATTTATAGGTGGATAATGTATTTAGGGTAGTAAGTGTTGTACAAGGTTCATTTGATTCATTTTATGTTTGACTTAAATAATATGTATGATGATTTATTGAAAAAAAAACTAACGGTCAGTTTTATTTTCAATAGTGCATGTGTTTGTGTTAAAAGATGCACACTGACTACTGCAGAGAGGGCATGGCTATTACATATTGGTTTAATATGACTCAATTTGGATTCCAGAAGGTGGATTGATCACCAAGACTTGAAAAGAAAGAAAAAGACAAAGAAGTTATGGCAGATCAGTGATGGATCATTGGGTAATGGAGTCATAAACATTCTACTCATCGAAGGCATTAAAACTGTTCATCAGACAACAAGATTCATATGCTGATGGATATAATAATAGAATATGTATAAAAAGAAGAATATCTATAGAACATAGATCCTCTATGGAGAATCGAACTTGAACATAAACAATGATCAACAAGCAAGTCATAACATATGACTGTTACTTAAAAATATGTGAATCAAAGGCAATTATTGATCCTCAATGTCTGCAATATATTCAAACAAGATATAAATGCAAAATGGAAAACAAAGACACACCTACCAAAAGAATTTTCATGAATCTTAAATAGTAGAAATGTTTACATAACAGGCCCCTCCCAATACAATGATTACATACAGCCAAAACTGTCTCCTACAACTCTCTCTCACTCAAGCCTCTAAAAACTGAACCCCCAATCTAACTAAAAGCATTTATAGTAATTACGATCATCAAGCTGTCGCTAAAATTTATCAATAATACCAATATCGAATCCATTGCCAGAAAATCCAGAGCTGTTGTGATTGAATCCTCGAAAGATCCTCTCTTTGCTAATGTTGTGATTTTAAATCGGAGACTGCTGGACCTATCTTTCTAAATATGGTTCAAGATGCCTAGAGGTTCAGGATTCATGCTTCTTATTGATATCAAATTGATTGCAAGAGTTGACATTCGAGATAGTCAGTTTCAAGGTATGCTAAAACAATATCAAACTGGCAGCTGCTAAGTACTCTTCCTTCAGATGCTCTTTTCACTGCCACTTGTGTATTTGTTGTCTTAAAGCCTTGAAATGTTAGAACTGATCCTTTGACCACTACTAATTTTATGCCTGGAAATCTGGGGATGACTTCTCCAATGTACAACTTCATCCTCTGCTTCCAGGTGTTCAATTGGATAATGGTAACATAACTCCTTCCCATGAACCATACCATTCCTCCCCACGCTTTGTCAAAATAACTTAAAATACTTCATCTTCATATCTGGCATGGATTTTATTTTGACGAAGATTGCAAATGGAAAGAGTCTTATCATTGCACTTTTCAAATAATTGTATGGGGTCTGGGACAAAATTGCATATATGGAATAAAAATTTCATAGATATTCAACTTGTTGTAACAAGATTATGTCATGCATCCTAAACCTCTATGATTTCATCCTCGTTTCTCGACATCTTCAGGTGGCATGAACATATAAGCCACAAACATACTTTTTATTTTTCCATAGAAAATAACAGAGTGGAATTTATTTTTATTTGGATCGAGCTCTTAAAGGCCTGCACCTTTTTATTTGATTCTTGTAAACCCAAAGAATCCCTTTTTCCTTTGTGCTAACTTATTGGACATATCAACAACTTCATTGTCGAGCAACGCCTGTCCTTCCCCCACAATCTATAAAAACATTGACTGTCAAAACTTGATTGCTAACTACAGAGTCCAGACTCATGGTATACGGGTGCTCCTGGTGGCATTTGTTAGCACTTGGCGTGCCTTCACCATGGGTGTTATTTTCGACGTTTTTCCTATTGATTTCACTGCACATTTTGCACTCGAACAACTTGAAACCCTGAGCATGGATTTCACACATATACTCAGCAATTGACAATCCATTGATGCAGTCCACAAGTTTCTTCAACATCTGGGTGCTGATGATGTGAGTATTATCGTACTCGGTCACTTTGAAAATCGGCAGTTCATTGGTCGTGTGAGCTTGCTTTGTGAGGTTTGTGCCCTCAAAGACGGTTCATCGTGTAAAAGCTGCAAAAAAATTGTTTCAATCTTTGCACTCGGCTGTCAGTGCTTTGACATGGGATAGTTGCAAAACATTTGTTTCAATCTTTGCATTCGTCTGTCATCACATTGGTGGTACACAAGACTGGGACATATCCCATATAGAAAACGTAAATGAATATTAAAACTTTTATATTCACAATGGTCTGCCGTTTATCAAGACCGAGTTAACTAAACTCTAGACCATTTGCACTTTGCCAAAACTTGGCCAGAGAATTTAAGACGCATTGTGTGGAGACTTTGAATGTACCCAATGAAGGAGTGAGCTAAACTCTAGACCATTTGCACCTTTGCTATCAAAACTCGGCCAGGGAATTTATGACGCATTGTGTTGAATGTGTGACCTGTGGGCTCTCTCCTTAAAACTTGGTGTGAGTTCGATGATGACTAGAGACTAGACCATTTGCACCTTTCCTATCAAAACTCGGCCAGGGAATTTATGACGCATTGTGTTGAATGTGTGACCTGTGGGCTCTCTCCTTAAAACTTGGTGTGAGTTCGATGATGACTATAAACTTTGAATGGGAGCTCTTTAAAGAGGAGATGATTTGACTTTTAGGCTTATTTTCTGCCGAAATCCACTGAATTTAATTCACAAAATCTGTAATTTATGTTGTTTGTTGGGCGATTTTAAGTTCAGAAATGAAATCAAGTGATAGGAAAACCCACACTCTAAAAGATCTATTAGTGTTTTTGTACGTTTTGAAAATTCCGTAAAGATCTATGCAAAAAACTGATAAAAACCAACCTGAAAAAGAGGTCAAAAAGTCCCCTGGCCAGGGAATTTATGGCGCATTGTGTTGAATGTGTGACCTATGGGCTCTCTCCTTAAAACTTGGTGTGAGTTCGATGATGACTAGAGACTTTGAATGGGAGCTGTTTAAAGAGGGGACGATTTGACTTTTAGGCTTATTTTCTACCGAAATCCAGTGAATTTAATTCACAAAATCTGTAATTTATGTTGTTTGTTGGGCGATTTTAAGTTCAGAAATGAAATCAAGTGATAGGAAAACCCCCAACACCAAAACCCACATTCTAAAAGATCCAGCAGTGTTTTTGGACGTTTAAAAATTCCGTAAAGATTTATGCAAAAAACTGATAAAAACCAACTTGAAAAAGAGGTCAAAAAGTCCCATGTTTAGACAACTCGCTTTGAATGTAGTCCCTGAGGTCGGCTGGTTAATTAAAAGTTGAGCTCAATGCCCAAGTAGTTTTTTTCTCTTTTTCTTTTGCAAAAAGTAAACCTTGAGCTTGACCTTACATAGTGCGATGGTGAGTGGAGATCAAGACTAAACTTTTGAATGAGATATGGGAAATGGAAAAAAGTAAACCTTGAGCTTGATCTTACATAGTGGGAAGTAACTTTTTTCAAAAAGTAAACCTTGAACTTGACCTTACATGGTGCGAAGGTGAGTGGAGATTAAGACTTAACTTTGGAATGAGATTGGGCTTTCCTACTTGCATATCAAAGGGGACTCTTCGGCTATTATCAATTGGTTCAATGGATTGGTTTCCTTGGAGACACTTGAATTGGCATGTTAGTGTATGGAGATCTCACATCTCCAATCTTACTTTATCCATCTCAAATCAACTCATATCTTCAGAGAATTCAACGTTTAGGCATATCGTCTATCTAAGGAGGCAATCCATATTTCAGTTGGGTTACTAGATTACATGGAATTTATTGAGGGAGCATGCATTTGGCATGGCTCAGCACAAATCTTTTGAACTTGTTTTTTTCACTTTTATGTGACTGTGTTTTTCTGAATATCATCTTTGATGATTGTATGACAAGTGCTATTATGATATTACTTTCCAGCTGAGTGCCTCCTTAGATTTATTGAACTGTCTGGAACTGAATGTTGATATTGGGCTGATTTGGGAGGGAGACTCGAAGATCTTACAAGTCTGCTTGCCTCACATGTACTAAGAATGATGGTACATTGATCTTGTTGGTTCTTTATGTTAGTGTTCATCTTGCCGATCCCTTATGTGTTCTTTGGAAGAACTGAATTCAAGATTGGGATGGATGTATTGAAGAAGCTGTTTACTAAAATGTATTATTGTTGATGAACAAAGGTTTCCTTTGATTCATATAAATATCAAGGAAATGCTATTTTTCTCATGGAAGAAACTTTGGAATGAGATATGAGAAATGGAACAAAGAGTAGTAACATTCAACATAAAAACACTTTATTTCCCTTTTATAACATAAGCCATTTAAAAAAATAAATATGAAGTATTATTTTAAAATAATAATAAATAATTTTAAAATAATATTATATATATATATATTTTTAAGTCGTTTTTTAAAATAAATACAAAGTGTTATTTTAAAATAATAAAAAATAATTTTAAAATAACATTATTTTATATTTATCTTTTTAACTTTTTAATATTAGGTTTTATATAAATAAAATAATTGTCATTAAGGAATGCCCTATAAAATCAAAATAGCAGAAGTTAGATTTTGATAGATAGAACCATATATAAATGAATGAAGGACTGGAGTAATTTGGTATGAAGACATAGAGAATCATAGACATGTAGTAATGTTTACCCTATTGGAATTTAGGACCCAATGCAAAGGATTTGAGGCTTGGCAAAAAGGTCAAAAATCTTGGCTGGATTATTTTGGCTCTTTCACTAAAGAACACAGAAATAGTAATAAAGATTGATATATGGAGAAAAGAGGTTGAGCTGGTGGATACAAGGAACTCAAGGCTTTGGAAAAAATACTAGTGGACTTTCTGGTAGGAAAAATTAGAGTCCCTCTTTGCATATGCAGTGCCAATCTAAATTTCTTATGGAGCAGATCCTTGTACCAACAACATGTTATAGATTTTTTGAATACTTTGTGCATTATTGGAGGACTAAAACAAATATGGCAGCATTTCTTCTTGCCCATACACACTTGAAACTAAAACCGACAACATACACATTGTTCGTTTAGGGTTTAGGATTTATGGAATTCAAAATATACAAATTATAATTATTTTTAATTTTTTAATTTTTTAATTTTAGATTATCATGCAATTATTGAAAAAATTATGATAATGTATGTTGTTGGTTTTATTTTCAATTGTATATGTATTGGATTTTTTTCAATCCTCTGTGCACTGTTAAAGGATTGAAAAAAAATCAACCACATTTCTGGTTTCTAATACACATTTGAAAATAAATCTGAGAACATAAACACAACGAGTTCTTAAAAATTAAATTAAAATTACAATTGTAAATTTACAAATTAATTAAACGTAGTTATAAAATTAAAATTTTAAGTTTAAATATATGGCTTACCTCTCAGTTTGGATGCCTTTTGTCAATGTTGAGGTCATTGTCGTGGGTGGGTTGTAGTTGGTTGATTGGTTGTAGTTGTTGGTTTGTTGGAGGGTCAGTTTTAGTGGATCGATCGATGGTTAAAATGGACAGACAGTCCACAAGCACATGGAATATATATATCCCTTGATTGAGGGTTTAGCTTGATTAATTGTTAGCTCGATCGAAATCCAAAGCTTTGATAGAGGGATTTTTTATCCCTTGACCAAGACTTTGAAACATTTATCAAGAGATTAAGGTTACTTCAATTGATCTACAATTTGAGGCAATCCGCACCAATGGTTTGCCAAATATTGTTTACCATTTTCATAGGAACAACTTGAATTGAAGTAGGTAAGGCATGAACTCAACCTACTCATGAATGCAAATAAAACTAAATAGTTTATTTGTAGAGATCCATGTCAGTGAGGCAAGTGGAATAAGTCCCTAATTTACAGATCACTCAAGACTTAGAAAAAATCTAAATGCTTTTAAAAGAAGCTTTCTAAATGCTCATTTTCAAATAAGTGGTCTTTTGAAATCAAAGTAACAAGCTCTCATACTTGTGAGTATTACATCGGATGAATTAATGATTCTTATTATTCAAAAGAAAACAATTATTTCGTAAGTGTGGATGAAGCACTCTATATCTTACTAGTTACTTCTAAAGTGATGTTTCATGATTTATTCAAGCCATCTATGTGATATTTAAATGTTCTTCATTGGATCTTTAGGAAAATTCCAAACTTTGAGTCTTGCTTTCATTTTTGTTGATAAATATATGTTTTGATTTAGTTATAATACTTGGCATAAGTGAATGCAATTATGATTGTGAGCATACTAGCATACATCCAAATCGTAAGCTCTATCAAATCTCTCGAGGTGCAAACCTCTTCTTAAGTATTGCACTCAAGGAGCTATCAACTTTGGGGTGTCCTATATATAGCCATTGATTTAATTAAAACTAAAAGACATATCTTTTTATTTAACGTCGACATATAATATTTTTATTATTAATATTTAATATTATTTATGGCCGACATATAATATTTTTTATTTTTTTTATTTTGTTAGGAACGAACATTACAACATCTCCCCCATACATGGTTTTAGCAAGGCCCTCCTAAAACCATGGGTTGTTTAAGCCTTGCACATGGTCTTAAAACCATTTGCAAGGCCCTCCTAAACCATGTACAATAAAACCACGAGTTGTTTAGGAGGCTTTGCACATGGTTTTAAAACCATTTGCAAGGCCCTCCTAAACCATGTACAATAAAAGCACGGGTTGTTTAGGAGGTCTTGCACATGGTTTTAAAACCATGTCCAAGCCCAACATTTTTTTTTCGGATAATTCAATTTTTTATTTTTTATTTTTTATTATTTTGTTAAGTAGGAACATTACAACATCCCCCCATATTGTGTTGGTTTTCTGATCGACATTTTTTTTTACTAATAATTTTTTTTATTTTTTATTGTTTTGTTAGGTAGGAACATTACCACATCTCCCCCATATTAGGTTGTTTTTGTGGCGGACATTTATTTTGTCGGATAATTGATTTTATTTTTATTATTATTTTGTCAGTAACAAAATATTGAGAAACGTTACAAGATCTCCTCCATGTCAAACATTACAAGAGCGCCTCTGGGTGCAATAATATGGTGTAGGATTTTATATATGAATTTTGTCCATGACTATAAATGGATCATAACATCACAACTGACTCAAGAAACATATTTTTGAAAATTTTGATTCAACTGCATTTCCAACTTAAAAATGCATGCATGTATGCTATTTTGAAAGAGCTTAATGTTAACATTAAGGGTATCAAATCTAAATTGGATGAAAAAAAGGGTATTAGCTTGGATTACTCAAACTTATTGTGGCTAGTTGATGTTATTTAATTGTGTGAAACAATACTCAAAGTATTTTATGAAGATATAAATCTTTGTTATTCAATAACTATTCATACAAATAAATAAAATTTTGTCCCATTTGCACATACTTCTAATGTCATACTTTTAATGTCATTCTTTTAGGGAGTTCCAATATATTGTTGACAAGAGTGTATTCTATGCAACCTGAAGTGAATAATCATAAGGTCGCTATGAATAAAACAAACCACCATTCAAGATGTTCATGAGTACCTAGTGTTGTGCTATACCACCTATCCTAGATTCATACTAAATAATTATTCCCTATAAGAGTGTAGACTATGGAAATTTATATAAGAAATCACAAGGTCAATGTGGAGAATCTTATAAAGGAAACTATGAAGGGGGTTGGGGAAAGAAGAAAAAAAATCAATCAAGGAATGAAAGATACTGTAACACCCCAGTTTTGACCCCGTTTGCATTTAAAGTATATAATGTAAATATTGTATTTAATCGTCGTGTGGAGTTCAAGGCAAAAGCCCCACCATCGATTTAGCATGTTGTATTTCGGAAAGTAAATTAGATGCCGATGGATTTTTCTGCTAGTTAGGCACATTATAATTTTACATCATGTAACTATGCAATTAATAAAATATACCACAGTCGGCTATGTCAATGCGACCGTTGAAGAGAAGGGGCATGATCTCACAAGGATATGGGGGGGGAACCATTTAAACCTTTGGGCCAATGGGGAAAAGCCAAATGTCAAAGAGAAAACCCATAAAGCTAGAAACTACCCTTTTTGTCTTGTGTGCCCAGTCATTTAGGCAGTGGTTGAGAAATTAATGCATGGGGATGGGAAGAGTATGGGAATCAAATTCGAATGTGGGGAGACACCCATTTTGGAAAAGTGTGTATTTGACTTATTGGGCAAGTAAATGCTTGGGAAAGCATGCCCAAGCTATTTACTCACCCACACCCTTTCATTTTCCACCATTCGCGTGGAGGTTGGGCACTCTCACGTAGGTGAAGCTTGCTGAGTTCCTTCCCTCACCATTTATGCAGTTAAATCTCACTGCCATGGCTGGGAAACCGGATTTTGCTGTGTACAATGGACGGGTAAAGAGACCCATGATTTTGGGGGTTTAAGGGGATATTTTTCCCTCTACTCACCCGACTAAGTTTGCTAGGCATTTTACCTCCACGATTTTGTGGCTTTCCTCATTTACCTATGCCCAGAATTCGTCCATTTGGGTTGCTTAGTGGTTACGGAGCCAAGTCTTCCCGATTTGGAAGTTTGGGGAGGTTGCTTTTGCCCCCATGTTTCCCATAAACATTTTTTGAGTTCGGATCTGGGATTTGGGGATTTATGCTGGTCGTTTTTGCCCTTGAAATGCCCGTGGGTGATTTGTGAAACTGTGTTTGCCTTCAAAGGGTTGTTTTCCCTTTCACCGAATTGCTTTTGGTTGAAAAACATTTCCTTTCATGCCCGGCATGTGCATTTTGTGGTTATGTGCATCCCTGTGTTGGCTTGGCTGAGTAAGTCCAAGAAACCCATCTGCTAATTGGTCTGCTTGGTTGAGTAAGTCTAGGGAACCTAGCTGTTAGATGGGTGACTGAGCTAGGATGTGATTGGTTGGCTTGGCTGAGTAAGTCCAAGGAACCTCCACGTTATTGGTTTGTTTCCCCCACATAGTCTGTGAAAACCAAGTGTGTGTTGGCTTGACTGTGGGTGTATGTTTTTGTTGCATGTAATCCTGTTGTTCCCTTGTTCCTTGTGGAATCATGCCCGACTCGAGGGTGGCAGCATTGCTGAGAGATTGATGAGCACGCTGGCCTATGGTTGGGTGGAACGGCGCAGCGACATATCTGGTTGCGGGAGGCATCAAGCTTCAATTCAAGATAAGTATTCTTGTGCTTTCTAATTCCTGCAACTGTAATTGTTTTATGGATGACAATATGAATAATGTTGAAATGTGTTGAATGTATGTGATTGCTTCCGCTTTTTACTTATTGATGATTAGGCATTTGCATATGTGTATGCTTCATTATTCAAATCAATTGTAAATTATCATGTTCATGGGGCTAGATTGCTCGATTCCGCAGTGTTGGTCGCATCCTCTCCGCGGTCAGAGGGGAGGGGACGTGATAGTGTGGTATCAGAGCCCACGTTGCAGCATGGGCCTCAATGGGCCATGAAGAAGCAAGAACAGAAGCAAGGTTACCCTCTGCCCAGCAAAGAAAAAAATGTGAAACACAGGAAAAATTTTAAGAAAATTCTAAGTATGGAAAATATCGAATGACTTAAGTTGAGTCCATCCGATAAGTCAGATGACTTAATCTGAGTCCACCCGATATGTCGGATGAATTAAGCTAATTCCACCCCGATACGTCATATGACTTACGCTGAGTCCACCCGATACGTCGGATGACTTAGCCAAGTCCATCCGACAAAGGAACCAAGGGAGAGAGAAATTTTTTGAAAAATTTTCTAATGGTCTCGGCTGAGTGGAGCCGATGGTCTCGGCTGGGTCGAGCTAATACATCGACTAACAAAACCAAAAACCCAGCCGACAAGGAAAACAGAAAGAAAAATTTTAAAAAATTTTGAAAAATCTTTCTAAGTGTCAAAATCATCGGAAGTCATTTGTTAAAGCCAGCCAATACGTCGGCTCAGTTAGCCGAAGGGCTTCCGAGGACTGCGGGAGAGAAAGGATGAAGGGAACCGACACGGTGGCAGAAAGAGGAAGAGGAGAAGAAAATTTTAAAATTTTTCTAAGTATAGGAAATCTCAGGAAACATTTTCCAATGCCGCTCGGGTGAAGCTCTCTGAGGCATCTCGGAAAAGAAAAGAAGATCGATCTGTAGCGTCGAAAAATAATAGAAGATCGATCCGTCGAAGCGTCGGAAAAGAAAAGAAGATCGATCTAAGGCGTCGAAAAATAATAGAAGCTCGATCCACCAAAGTGTCGGAAAAGAAAAGAAGATCGATCTAAGGCATCAGAAAAGAATAGAAGATCAATTTGCTGAAGCGTCGAAAAAGAATAGAAGATCGATTCGTCGAAGCGTCGGAAAAGAAAAGAAGATCGATCCGATAAGGCGTCAGAAGGGAAATGATGATCGATCCACCAAAGCGTTGGAAGGGAAATGAAGACTCACCCAACACGTCAGAAGAGTTGTCAGCAGTGGACCCGATGCAGCGGATGACTTGTTGGAAAGGGATCCGATCAAATGGGAAAAGCCGAGTTTCCAGAAATAGAGAATTTTCAGCAATTTCTCAGTGGAAAAGCGAGACTCCAGAGGGATTTACAGGTGCTGAAAAGGTGAAAAAAATGGCAGCAATCTATCCCCCTTGACCCCCATTGTCCCCCTAAGACCATTGTTCTTGGAGAAAAGAAAATTGTATCTTTTGACAAGTTCCAATGTGGTATTTTTCCAAATGCATGTAAGTGAATTATAAATTTATAAGGTTGATTATGCAGCTAACAATGATCTTTATTAACATATTTGCAGAGTCATAGTGCAATTTGGAAGGTTGGTCGTGAATAGTTCCAAGAAGATCAACATCATGAGTGATGCCCAGAATCCCAATGAGCTCGAGGCAGATGCCGTGGAGGAAAGTATTTCGGTTATGAATGATGGGACAGAATTTGACGAGGAAATAAATCAAAAAACTTCCCCAGATCTTGCAGCCACTATAAGAGGCCTGAAGGTGGAGTTGCAGAATTGCAGAGAAAACAATGAAAGAATGGGTAAAGCTCAGGAGGAGCAAAATCAATTGACTATAGCCATACTACAGAGTTTGACAGACCTCCAAGGGCAAGTAAACTCTCGACATCAGAGGGATGTGAAGCTTGTCCGAAGGAAGAAAGGGTTCAAACCTTCTCACTTCCAAGATCAACAAAAGAATCCATCACAAGATATGACTAAGCCATCCAAAATGGTGGGAGACAAGCCAAGGAAACCATTATGATGTTGGGGATGTGGAGAAGACCACATGATTAAGTATTGTCCGCATCAGAATGGGAATGAAAGTCCAGTCCAAAATATTCAAAGATCTAAAACGGTGGGTAAACCACTCCAATGTTGGGAATGTGGAGGAAACCATTTGTGGAGGAACTGTCCGCATTAGAATGGGAGTGTGAGGCAAGATCACCACATCCAAAGAGCTAAAACTGAAATTGGGACAGCCGACCATGAAGGATTATGCAAACAAATTCTTGGGAGAAGAGTAAAGCAAATTCAACCCGAATATTCTTATTATACTAAGATCATTCAGTCAATCTCAACTGTATACACTGTTTCATAATGCATACAACTGTGAATCGAAGAGCATTCTTATTCTGTATATGATGATCTGATTCTACAGGGATCAGTTCACTTTATTTACTTATAATGTTTACTCTAATATCATGACGTTAACCGCAGAAGACGACGGTGTAATTAGAAGTACCAGAAGGGCAGGTGAAGGTGTTGGTGGCATCGTCCTTGGCATAGCTGTACGCCTGTGGGCACTGCGCCTTGAAGAATTTCGAATATATAATTCTACCTTTAACGCCATGGCCATTGGCAAGCCTTTTACACATTACTCTAATCTTTTTGACAAAGACCAGCAGCTTGGTCGCGCCACCACACTGATATTTGTGCTTGTCATGACAGGCATAAAGACGGATTAGTCCTAGTGCTTCCATTGGAGACTAGACAATACTAGGACATATACCATATAGAAAAGTTAAATGAATATTGAAACTTTTATATTCACAATTGTTTCCTTGTTATAGTGAGGAAGTGAAGCTGAACTCTAGACCATTTGCACCTCTGTTATCGAAATTCGGCCAGGGAATATATGACGCATTGTGTTGAATGTGTGACGTATGGGCTCTCTCTAAAACCTGGTGAATTTAATTCACAAAATCTGTTGTTTGTTGGAAAATTTTAAAAAGATTTTTTTCAAGAAGTCCGCTTTGAATGTAGTCCCTGAAGTCAGGCTGGTTAATTAAAAGTTCAGCTCAATGCCCAAGTAGTGTTTTTTTCTTTTTCTTTTGCAAAAAGTAAACCTTGAGCTTGACCTGACATAGTGCGATGGTGAGTGGAGATCAAGACTAAACTTTTGAATGAGATATGGGAAATGGACAAAAGAAAACCTTGAGCTTGATCTTACACAATGCTGGTTAATTAAAAGTTGAGCTTAATGCCCAAGTAGTTTTTTTTTTCTTTTTCTTTTGCAAAAAGTAAACCTTGAGCTTGACCTGACATAGTGCAATGGTGAGTGGAGATCAAGACTAAACTTTTGATTGGGATATGGGAAATGGACAAAATAAAACCTTGAGCTTGATCTTACACAATGCTGGTTAATTAAAAGTTGAGCTTAATGCCCAAGTAGTTTTTTTTTTCTTTTTCTTTTGCAAAAAGTAAACCTTGAGCTTCACCTAACATAGTGCGATGGTGAGTGGAGATCAAGACCAAACTTTTGAATGAGATATGGGAAATGGACAAATGTAAACCTTGAGCTTGATCTTACATAGTGCTAGTTAATTAAAAGTTGAGCTCAATGCCCAAGTAGTTTTTTTTCTTTTTCTTTTGCAAAAAGTAAACCTTGAGCTTGACTTGACATAGTGCAATGGTGAGTGGAGATCAAGACTAACCTTTCGAATGAGATATGGGAAATGGATAAAAGTAAACCTTGAGCTTGATCTTACATAGTGCGAAGTAACTTTTTGCAAAAAGTAAACTTTGAACTTGACCTTACATGGTGTGATGTTGAGTGGAGATTAAGACTTAACTTTGGAATGAGATTGGGCTTCCCTACTTGCATATCAGAGGGGACTCTTCCACTATTATCAATTGGCTCAATGGATTGGTTTCCTTGGAGACACTTGAATTAGCAGGTTGGTGTATGGAGATCTCACATCTCCGATCTTACTTTATCCATCTCAAATCAACGCATATCTTCAAAGAATTCAACGTTTATGCAAATCGTCTATCTAAGGAGGCACTCCATATTTAAGTTGGGTTACTATATTACATGGAATTTATTCAGGGAACATGCATTTGGCATGGCTCAACACAGCTCTTTTGAACTTGTTTTTTTCACTTTTATGAGACTGTGTTTTTTCTGAATATCATCTCTGATGATTGTATGACAAGTGCTATTATGATATTACTTTCCAGCTGAGTGCCTCCTTAGATTTATTGAACTGTCTGGAGCTGAATGCTGATATTGGGCTGATTTGGGAGGGAGACTAGAAGATCTTACAAGTTTGCTCGCCTTACATGTACTAAGAATGATGGTACATTGATCTTGTTGGTTCTTTATGTTAGTGTTCCTCTTGCTGATCCCTTATGTGTTCTTTGGAAAAACTGAATCCAAGATTGGGATGGATGTATTGAAGAAGTTGTTTATTGAAATGTATTATTGCTGATGAACAAAGGTTTCCTTTGATTCATATGAATATCAAGGAAATGCTATTTTTCTCCTAGAAGAAACTTTGGAATGAGATATGGGAAATGGAACAAAGAGTAGTAACATTCAACATAAAAACACTTTATTCCCCTTTTATAACATAAGCCATTTAAAAAAATAAATATGAAGTATTATTTTAAAATAATAATAAATAATTTTAAAATAATATTGTATATATATTTTTAAGTCATTTTTTAAAATAAATACAAAGTGTTATTTTAAAATAATAAAAAATAATTTTAAAATAACATTATTTTATATTTATCTTTTTAACTTTTTAATATTTGGTTTTATATAAATAAAATAATTGTCATTAAGGAATGACCTGTAAAATCAAAATAGCATAAGTTAGATTTTGATAGATAGAACCATATATAAATGAATGAAGAACTCGAGTAATTTGGTATGAAGACATAGAGAATCATAGGCATGTAGTAATGTTCACCCTTTTGGAATTTAGGACCCAATGCAAAGGATTTGAGGCTTGGCAAAAAGGTCAAAAATCTTGGCTGGATTATTTTGGCGCTTTCACTAAAGAACACGGAAATAGTAATAAAGATTGATATATGGAGAAAATAGGTTGAGCTGGTGGATACAAGGAACTCAAGGCTTTGGAAAAAATACTAGTGGAGTTTCAGGAAAAATTAGAGTCCCTCTTTGCATATGCAGTGCCAATCTAAATTTCTTATGGAGCAGATCCTTGTACCAACAACATGTTATAGATTTTTTGAATACTTTGTGCATTATTGGACGACTAAAACAAATATGGGACCATTTATTCTTGCCCATACACACTTGAAACTAAAACCGACAACATAAACGTTGTCCGTTTAGGGTTTAGGATTTATGGAATTCAAAATAAACAAATTCTAATTATTTTTTATTTTTAATTTTTTTAATTTTAGATTATCATGCAATTATTGAAAAAATCATGGTAATGTATGTTGTTGGTTTTATTTTCAATTGTATATGTATTGGATTTTTTTCAATCCTCCATGCACTGTTAAAGGATTGAAAAAAAATCAACAACATTTCCGGTTTCTAAAACATATTTGAAAATACATCTGAGAACATAAACACAATGAGTTCATAAAAATTAAATTAAAATTACAATTGTAAATTTACAAATTAATTAAACGTAGTTCTAAAATTAAAATTTTAAGTTTAAATATATGGCTTACCTCTCAGTTTGGATGCCTTTTGTCGATGTTGAGGTCATTGTCGTGGGTGGGTTGTAGTTGGTTGATTGGTTGTAGTTGTTGGTTTCTTCGAGTGTCGGTTTTAGTGGATTGATCGATGGTTAAAATGGATAGACAGTCCACAAGCACATGGAATATATATATATATATA
>LPNX010767051.1:204979-219365 GCA_001517045.1 Pseudotsuga menziesii
CAATTTATTTTGTAGAGATCCATGTCAGTGAGGCATGTGGAATAAGTCCCTAATTTACAGATCACTCAAGACTTAGAAAAAATCTAAATTCTTTTAAAATAAACTCTCTAAATGCTCATTTTGAAATAAGTGGTCTTTTGAAATCAAAGTAACAAGCTCTCATACTTGTGAGTATTACATCGGATGAATTAATGATTCTTATTATTCAAAATAAAACAATTTTTCTTAAGTGTGGATGAAGCACTCTATATGTTACTAGTTACTTCCAAAGTGATGTTTCATGATTTATTCAAGCCATCTATGTGATATTTAAATATTCTTCTTTGGATCCTTGGGAAAATTCCAAACTTTGAGTCTTGATTTCATCTTTGCTGATAAATATATATTTTGATTTAGCTATAATACTTAGCATAAGTGAATGCAATTATGATTGTGAGCATACGAGCATAGATCCAAATCATAAGCTCTATCAAATCTCTCGAGGTGCAAACCTCTTCTTAAGTATTGCACTGAAGGAGCTATCATCTTTGGTGTGTCCTATATATAGCCATTGATTTAATTAAAGCTAAATGACATATCTTTTTATTTAAGGTCGACATATAATATTTTTATTATTAATATTTAATATTATTTATGGCCGACATATAATATTTTTTATTATTTTTTATTTTGTTAGGAACGAACATTACAACATCTCCCCCATACATGGTTTTAAAACCATGTGCAAGGCCCTCCTAACCCATGGGTTGTTTAAGCCTTGCACATGGTCTTAAAACCATTTGCAAGGCCCTCCTAAACCATGTATAATAAAAGCACGGGTTGTTTAGGAGGCCTTGCACATGGTTTTAAAACCATTTGCAAGGCCCTCCTAAACCATGTACAATAAAACCATGGGTTGTTTAGGAGGTCTTGCACATGGTTTTAAACCATGTGCAAGTCCAACATTTTTTTTTCGGATAATTCAATTTTTTATTTTTTATTTTTTATTATTTTGTTAGGTAGGAACATTACAACATCCCCCCATATTGTCTTGGTTTTCTGACCGACATTTTTTTTTACTAATTAATTTTTTATTTTTTATTGTTTTGTTAGGTAGGAACATTACAACATCTCCCCCATATTAGGTTGTTTTTTGTGGTGAACATTTATTTTGTCGGATAATTGATTTTATTTTTATTATTATTTTGTTAGTAACAAAATATTGAGAAACGTTACAAGATCTCCTTCATGGCAAACGTTACAAGAGCGCCTCTGGGCGCAATAATATGGTGTAGGATTTTGTATATGAATTTTGTCCATGACTTTAAATGGATCATAACATCACAATTGAATCACGAAACATATTTTTGAAAACTTTGATTCAATTGTATTTCCAACTTAAAAATGCATGGATGTATGCTATTTTGAAAGAGATTAATGTTAACGTTAAGGGTATTAAATCTAAATTGGATGAAAAAAGAGTATTAGCTTGGATTACTCAAACTTCTTGTGGCTTGTCAATGTTATTTAATTGTGTGAAACAATGCTCAAAGTATTTTATGAAGATATAAATCTTTGTTATTCAATAACTATTCATACAAATAAATAAAATTCCGTCCCATTTGCACATACTTCTGATGTCATACTTTTAATGTCATTCTTTTAGGGAGTTCCAATATATTGTTGACAACAGTGTAGTCTATGCAACCTGATGTGAATAATCATAAGGTCGCTATGAATAAAACAAACCACCATTCAAGATGTTCATGAGTACCTAGTGTTGTGCTATACCACCTATCCTAGATTCATACTAAATAATTATTCCCTATAAGGGGACTATGGAAATTTATGTAAGAAATCATAAGGTCAATGTGAAGAAGCTTGATGTGAATAATCTTATAAAGGAAACTATGGAGGGGGTGGGGGAAAGAAGAAAAAAAATCAATCAAGGAATGGAAGATACTGTAACACCCTGGTTTTGACCCCGTTTGCATTTAAAGTATATGATGTAAATATTGTATTTAATCTTCGTGTGTAGCTCAAGGAAAAATACCCACCATCGATTTAGCATGTTGTACTTCGACAAGTAAATTAGATGCCGATGGTGTTTTGTGCTACCTAAGCACATTATAATTTTACATCATGTAACTATGCAATTAATAAAATATACCACAGTCGGCTATGTCAATGTGATCGTTGAAGAGAAGGGGCATGATCTCACAAGGATAAGGAGGGGAAACCATTTAAACCTTTGGGCGAATGGGGAAAATCCAAATGTCAAAGGGAAAACCCATAAAGCTGGCAACTACCCTTTTTGTCTTGTGTGCCCAGTCATTTAGGCAGTGGTTGAGAAATTAATGCATGGGGATGGGAAGAGTATGGGAGTCAAATTCGAAGGTGGGGAGCCACCCATTTCGGAAAAGTGTGTATTTGACTTATTGGGAAAGTAAAAGCTTGGAAAAGCATGCCCAAGCTATTTACTCACCCACACCCTTTCATTTTTCACCATTCCCATGGAGGTTGGCCACTCTCACATAGGTGAAGCTAGTTGAGCTCCTTCCCTCACCATTTATGCAGTTAAATCTCATTGCCATGGCTGGGAAACCGGATTTTGTTGTGTTCAATGGATGGGAGAAGAGACCCACGATTTTGGGTGTTTAAGGGGATGTTTTTCCCTCTACTCACACGGATAAGTTTGCTGGGTGTTTTTCCTCCACAATTTTGTGGTTTTCCTCATTTTCCTATGCCCATAATTCGTCCATTTGGGTTGCTCAATGGTTATGGATCCAAGCCTTCCCAATTTGGAAGTTTGGGGAGGTTGTTTTTTCCCCCATGTTGCCCATAAATGTTTTCTGAGTTCGGATCTGCGATTTGAGGATTTATGGTGGTCGTTTTTGCCCGTGAAATTCCCATGGGTGATTTGTGAAACCGTGTTTTCCTTCATAGGGTTGTTTTCCCTTTCACCGAATTGCTTTTGGTTGAAAAACATTTCCTTTCATGCCCGGCATGTGCATTTTCTAGTTATGTGCATCCATGTGTTGGCTTGGCTGAGTAAGTCCAAGAAACCCATCTATTAATTGGTTTGCTTGGTTGAGTAAGTCTAGGGAACCTAGATGTTAGATGGGTGACTGAGCTAGGATGTGATTGGTTGGCTTGGCTGTGTAAGTCCAAGGAACGTCCATGTTATTGGTTTGTTTCCCCCACGTAGTCTGTGAAACCCAAGTTTGTGTTGCCTTGACTGTGGGTGTATGGTTTTGCTTCATGTAATCCTGTTGTTCCCTTGTTCCTTGTGGAATCATGCCCAGCTCGGGGGTGGTAGCATTGCTGAGAGATTGATGAGCATGTTGTCCTATGGTTGGGTGGAATGGCACAGCGACATGCTTGGTTGCGGGAGGCATCAAGCTTCAATTCAAGATAAGTATTCTTGTGCTTTCTAACTCCTGCAACTATAATTGTTTTACGGATGACAATATGAACAATGTTGAAATGTGTTGAATGCACGTGATTTCTTCCGCTATTTACTTATTGATGATTAGGCATTTGCATCTGTGTATGCTTCATTATTCAAATCAATTGTAAATTATCATGTTCATGGGGCTAGATTTCCCGGTTCCGCAGTGTTGGTCACGTCCTCTCTGCGGTCAAAGGCGAGGGGACATGAGAGTGTGGTATCAGAGCCCACGTTGCAACATGGGCCTCAATGGGCCATGAAGAAGCAGGGACAGAAGCAAGGTTACCCTCTACCCAACAGAGAAAAAAATGTGAAACACAGGAAAAAATTTAAGAAAATTCTAAGTATGGAAAATATCGTATGACTTAAGTTGAGTCCATCCGATACGTCAAATGACTTAAGCTGAGTACACCCCGATACATCATATGACTTAAGCTGAGTACACCTGATACGTCGGATGACTTAGCCAAGTCCATCCGATAAAGGAACCAAGGAAGAGAGAATTTTTTTGAAAAAATTTCTAATGGTCTTGGCTGAGTGGAGCATATGGTCTTGGCTGGGTCGAGCTGATACATCGACTCACAAAACCAAAAACCCAACCGACATGGCAAACAAAAAGAAAAATTTTAAAATTTTTTGAAAAATATTTCTAAGTGTCAAAATCACGGAAAGTCGTTTGTTGAAGCCAGTCGATACGTCGGCTCAGTTATCCGAAGGTCTGCCAATGACTACGGAAGAGAAAGGATGAAGGGAGCTGACACAGTGGCAAATAGAGGAAGAGGAGAAGAAAAATTTTTAAATTTTCTAGGTATAGGAAATCTCGGGAAACATTTTCTGATGTCGCTCGGGTGAAGCTCTCCGAGGCATCTCCAAAAAGAAAAGAAGATCGATTTGAGGCGTCGAAAAAGAATAGAAGATCGATCCGCCGAAGCGTCGAAAAAGAAAAGCAGATCAATCTGAGGCGTCAAAAAAGAATAGAAGATCGATCCATCGAAGTGTCGAAAAAGAAAAGAAGATCGATCTGAGGCATTGGAAAAGAATAGAAGATCGATTCACTGAAGCATCGAAAAAGAATAGAAGATCGATTCGTCGAAGCGTCAGAAAAGAAAAGAAGATCGATCCGATAAGGCGTCGGAAGGGAAATGATGATCGATCCACCAAAGCGTCGAAAGGGAAATGAAGACTCACCCAACACATCGGAAGAGTTGTCAACAGTGGACCCGATGCAGTGGATGACTTGTTGGAAAGGGATCCGATCATATGGGAAAAGCCGAGTTTCCAGAAACAGATAATTTTCAGCAGTTTTTCAGTGGAAAAGCGGGACACTAGAGGGATTTACAGGTGCTAAAAAGGTGAAAAAAATGGCATCAATCTAGCCCCCTTGACCCCCATCGTCCCCCTAAGACCATCATTCTTGGAGAAAAGGAAATTCTATGTTTTGACAAGTTCCAATGTGGGATTTTTCCAAATGCAGGTAAGTGAATTATAAATTTCTAAGGTTGATTATGCAATTAGAAATGATGTTTATTAACACATTTGCAAAGTCATAGTGCAATTTGGAAGGTTGATCGTGAATAGTTCCAAGCAGAGCAATTCCAAGAAGATCAACATCATGAGTGATGCCCAGAATCCCTATGAGCTCAAGGGAGATGTCATGGAGGAAAGTATTCCGGTTATGAATGATGGGACAGAATTTGACGGGGAAATAAATCTAAAGACTTCCCCAGATCTTGCGGCCACTATAAGAGGCTTGAAGGTGGAGTTGCAGAATTGTAGAGAAAGCAATGAAAGAATGGTTAAAGCTCAGAAATAGCAAAATCAATTGACTGCAGCCATACTACAGAGTTTGACAGACCTCTGAGGGCAAGTAAACTCTCGACATCAGAGGGATGTGAAGCTTGTCCGAAGGAAGAAAGGATTCAAACCTTCTCACTTCCAAGATCAGCAAAAGAATCCATCACAAGCTATGACTAAGCCATCCAGAATGATGGGAGACAAGCCAAGGAAACCATTCCGATGTTGGGGATGTGGAGAAGACCATGTGATTAAGTATTGTTGGCATCAGAATGGGAATGAAATTCTAGTCCAAATATTCAAAGAGCTGAAATCGTGGGTCAACCACTCCAATGTTGGGAATGTGGAGGAAACCATTTGTGCAGGAACTATCCACATCGGGATGGGAGTGTGAGGCAAGATCACCACATCCAAAGAGCTGAAACTGAAATTGGGACAGTTGACCATGAAGGATTATGCAAGCAAGTTCTTGGTATTATTGGGGTATGCAATGAAAATCCAATATCTTCTGAGTAGGCTACCTCAAGCTTACAAAGACATGATTGAGGTTGATGATCCTAGAAGTCTAGAAGAGGCTATCAGGAAGGCTAAGTAGAGTTGTGACCAGAACCTAGGTTCTAAGACCAAAATTGTATGTACATTTTCATTATGTGAATGAAGAAATCCTATTTTGGCATGATCTTTGTGTGAACTCAACCATGTAAGAATGTTCGGTTTGCATGAATTAAATCCTCTGTTAATGATTTATAAGCATGTGTGTGTGAATGAAGGTCTCCAAGAGGAAGAGAAATAGAGATTGATTGATCAATTCTCTAATCAATCGAATGTGAGTTAGATTAATACTCCATTGAGGATTCCATGAATTAATTATGTTAAGAATAACTTGGTTGCAAGTTTCTGAATCAACAATCGATCACTACAAGGATCGATGGTAAACAAGGTCTAAGTTGTACCTATGTCAATGGTTAAAGATTCAAGTTAAGATTGCTAAGTAATTTGTTTATGTTTTGATTAACCCTAGATCTACTTACAGGTATACAACTCCTAGAATTGTTGAGGTTTGTGCTTTAAGAAGTTAAAGCATAACAACTCACGGTTAATCCAACTAGACACTAGAACCAGGAAGAAAGTTGGAAAAGTGGTAGATGGATGTCCATTGGATATGGATGGGCTAGTCACTTAAGCAGACTTGGATGTTCTACCACTTGGTTCCTATGACATTCCTATTGGGATGGGTTGGTTAGAAGCACACAAGGTTAAACTTGACTTCTACAACAAAGCATCTAAATGCCTGGATGAGGAAGGAAAATTAAGGATGGTAAGAGGCATTTCAAAGGAGGTTTTTGTTAGGAAGATTTCCGCAATGCAGTTGAATAAATTATGTAGGAAAAGGTGTCAATTGTATGCAGCCCATGTTTTGGAGGCAACAGAAAATGGAATGTCTAGGATGGAGGACTTCCATGTGTTCCAGGAGATCAAGAATTTTTTCCTGATAAGGTTCTGAGACTTTCTCCAGAGAGGAACATCAAATATACAATAGACTTGGTGCCTGGAATAACACCAAGGTATAAGACACCCCATAGGATGAGCATACCAGAACTGTGAGAGCTGAGGAAGCAACTGTAAGAATTGTTGGGAAAGAAAGATGCTATAATCAGGTTGTGTAATGATTACATACAGTGGAGTAAGGTCACTGTGAAGAATAAAATAACCTTTGCCTAGGAATGATGACCCCTTCGATCAAATGAGAAGAGAAAAGGTGTTCTCGAGGATTGACTTCAGGACTGGTTACCATCAGGAAAGGATCAAGGACGAAGATGTTCATAAGACAACATTCAAAACAATTGTTATCAGCAGGTATCTAGACAAGATTGTTCTTGCCTTCCTAGGTGACATTATTATTGTTCTAAGAATGAGGAAAGTGCATGAGGGACATTGAGAATGGTACTAAAAGTGCTCAAGGAGAATGAACTATATGCACATTGAGGAATGTGACAGATGTGAGGTCTTTTATGAGACTTACAGGTTACTACATGAGACTCATTGAAGGGTACTCTACAGGTAGAATAACTTGGACAAGGCAGTCTAAGTGGTACTCGGTGAATTTGAGGCAGGAACCTACCATGGACGAAGGCCAGACATCATGAGGGAAAACTCATGACCAAACAGATTTCTGAACACCAGATTGCAATATTTCTATTGATTATGGGAGATTGTAATCTCCTGTGATGGTTTTGAATCATGCTAACAATGGATATGCTTGTCTTGCATTGTTTGATGTCTGAAGCTTATGTTGGTAACCGTGATTGTATGACTAATCTAAGATAGTGTCCAGATGACATGTGGCACATGAATGTCCAGGTTTTGGGCAGCATGTGTAAGTAAGGGATAAGTACTCCCACTTGCAAAGGGAAAACAATATGAGGATGGCTTCATGGTTGCAAAAAGTTTAAATTCTGTATGAGACAAAATTGTATACTCATATTTGATTTGATTGTCAGTGTATGATCAATTGATAATTGGGAATTCATTGTAGGCATGAAATAGATTTGAAAATCCATGACTAAAATTTGTATGACAACATCTCATGTAAACTGCATGCTTGTGTGTGATGCAGGTGAGATGATGAAAACATGCATAGCTCTTGGGAGGATGTACTTGGGTACATAGCTCCTCAGAAATATGTACTTGGGTGCATGGTTCTTGGAAACGATGTACTGGATGTACATGGCTCCTCGAAATGATGTACCTAGATACATAGCTCCTCAGAGCGATGTGGTTGGAATAGGTTTGAAAACCTATAATTGAAAATATTTTTATGATGACATCTCATATGAATTACATGCTTGTATGTAACATAGGTGAGATGATGAAAATATGTACTGGGTGTACCTGGCTTCTCAGAAGGATATGTTTGGGATACATGGCTTCTCTGGAAGGATGTACTTGGTTACATCGTGTCTCCCCCTGCTAGCTAGGCATCAGTATGCATCACTGGGGACGCTCAAGGTGTAATACATCCGGTTAGACTTCTTTCCACACACATTCACATCGTAAGGGGACTGTCACGAGAGTGGGGCTCGGTGAAGAGAATAACCCCTAGGTGTTATGTTGTCTGGAAAGGGAGCACCTGAGCTTGGTAAGCACTTGGAGGAGGTGCTAGGATTTCAAGTCAGAGCTGCCATTGAACACCCAAGGAGGTGCTAGAATCTGGGGCAAAGCCGCCACTAAAAAATTAAAGAAGATGAGTGTGTAGATAAATATCTGGTTACTTATCAACTTCTGGATTATGATTATGTGTATACACATGTGTATTTGATTCGGTTAAGATTTGTAAAATCTTGTAAAATAATTAATCCTATATAAATTAATATAACATGTGAATTAATATGTTTTGGTGTCTGGAAAGGAAGTGTCTGAGCTTGCTAAGCACAAAAAGGAGTTGTAGGCTCTTAAGCAGAGCTTCCATTGAGAACCCAAAGAAGTGTTAGGCTTTGAAGCTAAACTACCAAATCTCTATTGAGTAATGTTGTCACGGGTGATCCGAGGCTTGCAAAAATTTGGCTACCTATCGATGCACACCTTAGAGAGAAGACGGAGGGTGGGTACACTCAAAGGACTGTATAACAGAGAAGAGGTACCATCCTGGTGCGAGGTGGTGCGGGTCTTGTCAGTGCCATAGTTGTGTAAAGACAAAGTCGGATACCTGTGGAGCCAAAGGACATACTGATGCAGATAAGTATTTCGCTCAGCTAGCAACTTCTTGTTGATTATATATATATATATATATACATATGTGCATGTGATTCAACTGTGATTTTTAGAATCTTGAATGAATCTTACATGGGAATTGATTCATTGAATATTGGAGCTTGAGCATAGGTATTGCTGACTACCAAAGGCATTAGATATGATCCAAGCTAAGGAGAGGGATTCTCTAGAGTCGCACATTCGATCACTTCCTGCAAAAGAAGGGAATAAAGTCTGAATGGACACCAGAGTTCGAAGAAAGATTCCAACAATGAAGAATCTTCTTACAAGTGCACCTAGTGGTGCGTATTGATGCAGGAAATCGAGGACTTGAAGGAGCTGCAAATCATGACATTGGACAGGTGAAGGTGCGGTAGAAGCACTATAGTCTTGATGAGGCTACATGGGAACTGGACAGTGGCGCATCCATTATTGTTCAAGTGGTGAAGCACTGAGGACAGTGCTAATGAAGGGGGAGGGGAATGTAACACCCCAGTTTTGACCCCATTTGAATTTAAAGTATATGATGTAAATATTGTATTTAATCATCGTGTGGAGCTCAAGGCAAAAGCCCCACCATGGATTTAGCATGTTATATTTCGGCAAGTAAATTAGATGTCGATGGTGTTTTGTGCTAGCTAGGCACATTATAATTTTACATCATGTAACTATGCAATTAGTAAAATATACCACAGCCAGCTATGTCAATGCGACCGTTGAAGAGAAGGGGCATGATCTCACAAGGATAAGGGGGGGAAACCATTTAAACCTTTGGGCCAATGGAGAAAAGCCAAATGTCAAAGGCAAAACCCATAAAGCTAGCAACTACCCTTTTTGTCTTGTGTGCCCAGTCATTTAGGCAATGGTTGAGAAATTAATGCATAGGGATGGGAAGACTATGGGAGTCAAATTCGAATTTTGGGAGCCACCCATTTTGGAAAAGTGTGTATTTGACTTATTGGGCAAGTAAGTGCTTGGAAAAGCATACCCAAGCTATTTTCTCACCCACACCCTTTCATTTTTCATCATTCCCATGGAGGTTGGGCACTCTCACGTAGGTGAAGCTTGATGAGCTCCTTCCCTCACCATTTATGCAGTTAAATCTCATTGCCATGGCTGGGAAACCGGATTTTGTTGTGTTCAATGGACGGGAGAACAGACCCACGATTTTGGGGGTTTAAGGGGACATTTTTTCCTCTACTCATGCAGCTAAGATTGCTGGCCATTTTTCCTCCATGATTTTGTGGTTTTCCTCATTTTCCCATGCCCAGAATTCATCCATTTGGGTTTCTCAGTGGTTACGGAGCCAAGTATTCCCGATTTGGAAGTTTGGGGAGGTCGTTTTTGCCCCCATGTTGCCCATAAATGTTTTCTAAGTTCGGATCTGCTATTTGGGTATTTATGGTGGTCGTTTTTGCCCTTGAAATGCCCATGGGTGATTTGTGAAACCGTGTTTTCCTTCAGAGGGTTGTTTTCCCTTTCACCAAATTGTTTTTGGTTGAAAAACACTTCCTTTCATGCACGGCATGTGCATTTTGCGGTTTTGTGCATCCCTGTGTTGGCTTGGCTAAGTAAGTCCAAGAAACACATCTGTTAATTGGTTTGCTTGGTTGAGTAAGTCCAGGGAACCTAGATGTTAGATGGGTGACTGAGTTGGGATGTGATTGGTTGGCTTGGTTGAGTAAGTCCAAGGAACCTCCACATTATTGGTTTGTTTCCCCCACGTATTCTATGAAACCCAACTATGTGTTGGCTTGACTGTGGGTGTATGTTTTTGCTGCATGCAAGCCTTTTGTTCCCTTGTTCCTAGTGGAATGATGCTCAGCTCAGGGGTGGCAGTGTTGCTGAGAGATTGATGATCACGATGGCCTATGTTTGGGTGGAACGATGCAGCGACATAGCTGGTTGCGAGAGGCATCAAGCTTCAATTCAAGATGAGTATTCTTGTGCTTTCTAACTACCGCAACTGTAATTGTTTTACGAATGACAGTATGAACAATGTTGAAATGTGTTGAATGTATGTGATTGCTTCCGTTGTTTACTTATAGATGATTAGGAATTTGCATCTGTGTATGCTTCATGATTCAAATCAATTGTAAATTATCATGTTCATGGGGATAGATTGCTTGGTTCCGTAGTGTTGGTCGCGTCCTCTCCACGGTCAAAGGAGAGGGGACATGACAGATACGTATTTTTAACAGAAACATATTTTTTCATTATATAAAAAGGTCGTGAACAACCATCCAAAACATAAGTAGACTCGGTCTGAATTCTAAAATTACATAAGCAAAAACAACTTTGTCTGTAACTATCTATACTTTACTAAAAACCTTATCTTTCTTCCTACTTTTCACCATACTAAAGGAGGGGTAAGCCTTGACAAACTGGAATTTTAACAAAATACAAAAAAACATCAACTAAAACCTGAGATTATGACATTATTGCTTGTTCTTTGCATCCCTGCTTGGAACAAGCTTTGAAACTTATATTTCTTCCATTGAGATTATTGCTTATTATTTCGAATGAAAAGGGTGTTAGTTTTGCTTGTTCTACCTTTTTGTGGTTAGTGTATTTTATTAAACGACATGCTAGACAATTGTTTGAAACAATGCTCAGTGTTTCTTGGAGATATATATCTTTGTAAATCAAGAACTACTAATGTAGTAAACAATTAATATTTTGAACATGAGATACTTAATATTTTAATTAATTGGACTGTGCAAGGTGCCAACAAGTCCTATTTCAGAAGGTTGAATTAGGTATCAAGTAGCTATGTGCATTTGTATAAGGTTTTCCCACCTCGTTGCTAGGAATCATTAGAGGAAATTTGGGGTCTAAAATGGGCCTTATAAGAAAAAGCGCCAATAATAAATTTTGTGAGTTGGAATTCAAGAACCAATAGAATTTCAATAAAATGAGTCAGCCATAATGGTTGAATTGACTCTTTGGATGCAGAATTAAATTATGTATCCAACAAGCTCTCCCGCTCAGAATTTGAGTAAAAACACAGGGAGATATGTTGAAAATAGGAACACAAAAAGTAGTTTTCTTCATTCTTCCTCCAAAATTAATAACTATTATTTTATTATTTTCCTTAGGAGGCCCATTTTAGACCTCAAATTTCCTCAATTATTGTTACTTGCATTTCCAGGTGTTAAAATTTCATTGATATTGACTATAGGTATGATTTGAGTTTCTCTAAATCCTTTCCTTGAAAAAAGAGGATGAAGAATCAACTCATACGATTGACAATACATAAAAGTAACTAAAACTGTGATCAGGAATATAGGTGGCCGCTTTTTAGCTCATCATTAATTTTATAACTGTAAGAATGTAATAAAACTAATAGATGTAGGAAGGAGTTTATGTGATTTTTAATGATTGCAATATATCCTTTGTTGGAGATTATTTAAAAGCTAAATTGAGAGAAAATTACAGTGGAAACGATATGATAATACTAAATATTTTGTAGTGAAGTAATCCATAGAATATGTAGTCATTATTAAATAATTTAAAGCTCATGGGAAATGTTATGGTTCCCTTTGTTATAGTACTATTCATGCTCATATCCTCTCCAAGAGAATTATTCCACCACAAGCTTATGCCGCCATCACCAGCTTACTTCTTTTATACCTCCCTTATATATTTCCCCCAACATTTTAAGTCCCTTCCTAAGAGTCTCAATTCTCCCCAAAACCTACCTTTTCCCTTTAAAGTTATGCTAATAAGACTACTTTCATTTTTTCAGAGAATGTGTCTCAAGTATGATCCAATGAAGTTTCACAAGCAAAATTAGGTTGCTTGCTAACACTATATTTCACTGTAATAATCAAGTACATAGTTTAATAAAATCCCAAAATGAGTAGAGTTTTATTAAACCCATAAACACCCCACAACTCATATAAATATGAAATAAACAAAATTATAGGCCAAAAAATCAAATATATGATCCATGGATATATTAAAATTCCAAAATAAACACCCACATCAAATATCTGTTGAGGAAAAATATAGTAAACTCTCTTGAAAACTAGATATTTCTACCATTAATTTTCTATAGTAGAGCATCTCTCACTACTCATCTATTAACACACACATGCAATAATTTGTAAAAAAGGCTATATTTTACATAGAAATTGTCATGTCCCAAAATTTTTGATTATAATGCTTGGGTAAAAATAATTAAATTTTAGCTTATAGTTAATTTTATATAATTTAATTATAGCTTAAAAGGATAATGCATGCTCTTAATTGTAATATTTATTTAATTAATATTTTTTTATGAGTGGATAATGGCCAAGGAGGGCCCAAGGGGGCGCATGAGGATAAGAGGATAAGATATGTCTCAATAGAAAGCTTGGAAAAAAGAAGGAATTTAGAAGAAAGCAACTAAAGCTAAAAAACAATGGTAAGGAGGCAAGTGGATAAAGCAGGGAAGATATGGATTTTGGCAGAAATTCAGGAAATCAGTCAAAATCATGAAAGGAGTGGAAATGCATAATAAAAAGCAGGAAAAAAAAAAGGCAAGGAAAAACAAAATATGGATAAGACAGCACACAAATGACTATAATTTGCTACAACTTACATATCTCTATATTCAAGGATTTATCATTTAATTAGAAAACAATTTCCAAGATTTTCTTTATCATTTAATTAGAAAAACAATTTCCAAGATTTTGAAAAAAATTGAAAATAAACTTCATCCATTCATAGAACATTTATGTACATGAATGAACTTCATCCATTCATGGAACATTTATGTACTTATGGGTTCACAACTTACTCTACAATATTTTTTCCCATTCAATGTTTTTCATCACACATAGTAGCCTCATTATAAAAAAGAATTAAACTACCAAGATAATAACTTATTTAGTATGTATTGGTTCACAACTTCCTCCACACTACTTTTTTTCGGTTCAATGTTTTTGTTCAATTATTCATCACACATAGTAGCCTCATTATCAAAAAGAATTAAACTACTTACTTAAGAAAGAAAATAATATTTTGATAGTAAACTAATATGTTCTCTTATTATATACATACATTTTATATATTAAATAATAAAAAATATGAATTACAAAGAACTTATTATATACATACATTTTATGTATTAAATAATTAAAAATATGAATTTCAAAGCACACATAATGTGGATATTAATAAAACAAATTTGTTTTTTTAATATATTACTATTTATTTACATTTAAGTATTTAGAATTTTACATAAATATAAATATAAATTTGTTACGTTCGATATTAATGAAGCAAATGTTTCTTTTTAATATATTATAATCTATTTATGGCCGCTGGTTCGCTTCCTGCAGGTCTGAACATCAACACTAGATCGATTTTAGTGTGACGTTGGAACCGATCCGTTTTCTGAAGGCGACTGTATGCGATTGGATTATG
>LPNX010767051.1:225951-236965 GCA_001517045.1 Pseudotsuga menziesii
TGGACAAACACGCAATTCAGCAGATAGATCACACAATTTACTCAATTATTGAAGAATGAAACAGTGCAAAAATGACTTGCAACTATGATTTATTTTCATTAATCAAAGAGTAATTAGATAATAATTACAATTAAGTACAATGGCTTAAATAGCCACATGCAATTCGAATTGATTAGACTCTACTTGACTATAGGTAACTAAGACCTTGTCTAAATCACTGTCGGAGGACTCAATAGTTAAGATGACCTTGTCTAAAGCATTGCCGGAGTTCAACGGAGTTCTAAAACACAACTCAAGTGTCTAATTTAGTGTTGAATGAGGCTAAATGACTGTGGTAGGTGATAAATGTGCCTCTCCTGCATACAATCATGAAAACCTAGTGCTAACTGAATGTAACTGACTCCTAACTCAGCTTGACTAGTCACTAACTGAACTCAACTTATGAAGGTTGGTATCAGCACTCCCAGTGGATCCTAAATTGTAGGAATTGATCTAGGAGGCTCCTAAATGGATGCATGCACGTGCAATCAGTGGCAATAGGCCTCAATTAGTATTCCCCACACTTTAGTAACTAGAACATGTGCCCCAATTAGGCCAAGTGGACCCAGTGGTGCTAGTGACTAAAACTAGACTGGATGGACTCCCGATTTAGACATGACTCCTGATTTAGACATATGACCAAATTGGACAAGGTAGGATTAATAATCCTAACACCCCCCCTGAATGCTAACTTGGGAAATCTGTGGGCCCTGGTAACTAGGACAATAGGTCACCTATTACACCAAGTAAGGTAAAGTAACTTCTCAATACAAGGAGCTGGGGAAAAAACCACATGGGAAAAAAACCCCCCTCTAATTAAGCATGTAGAATCAGGATCAATCTGGTTCTTCTATGCACAGGTATCCTGGGGCCTGGCATGTGAACCTCTCCATCATTATGTGTGGAGTAATCTTCCTCTTTGGAAGAAGAATGATATGCTCAACTAAATCAGAAATATAGACAACTGTAGGAAGAAGGCTGGACCCATGTAGAGAAACTAAAATCAACTCATAAGTGAGAAAAGGTTCTTGAGGATTTGGAACATGTGAGGAACACTCAAGAAACTGATATGTTGCAGCCATGAACAGCAAACCATGAGTGGTAAAATCAGCCCCAAGTGTTAGGAGCAAGTGTTCAAGCAGATGCAGAATGTCTTCTGCTTTACTAGTTTTATGAGGAGATGAGCATGTGATCAATGGTAGAGAAGCACTGGGACTATGGAGAGAGAATGCTTGAGCTACATAGTCTGATATAGCTTCAAAAATATATAATTATTCACAAAATAAAATATCAGCAACCTCATAAAAGGAAACTAACACCAAATCCACAGCAGCAGTTTTGAAGAGAAATTGTGGTACTTGATTTTTCACACCAGAATTGGTGAGAGAAGCTACAAGCATGACTAAAAGATCTTGGATTTTCAAATTTGAACCAAGTAATATCAGATCAGAAATTAAATCATATATAAATAGGTTCACAACAGATCCAAAAATGTGAAATGAAATCAAATCCCCAGCAATAGTTTTGTAGGAGACTTGCGGTACTTGTTTCTTCACACCGTTGATGAGAACAGCTACAAGCAATACTGAAAGATTATGAATTTGAAATATTGAACCAATAAATATCAGGTCAGATACAAATAAGATCATATCAGGTCCAATAAGGTTCATATCATATCCAAAGAAATGGTCAACCGAGACGGTGGATGCACAACTTTCTTCTTCTTCAAAATTCAGAATTTTGGTGCATGCAATTCTGCAGGAATTTGCTGGAAGATCTAGATCAAGGGGAGCAAATGGATCACTCTGGTAATCTGATATTTCTTCTAAAATATCCAAGGAACTACATATTTGCGCACCAGCAGCAACATTAGAGCTAGAAAATCAAATTTCTCTTCACTTTCGGAAGCATCTATTGGCAAATTTTGCACAGAATACAAAGGAAAATCACTAGAGGAGGACTTTTCTTCTTTTTCATCTTGAACAACTTCAGCAGAGAGATTAGAGGACGAGAATTTTGGATCAAGAACTCTTATGGTGCTGGATGTGCTCTCCAAAGTGCTATTATGATCCTCATCAATCTTTCCAAAGGTTCTGTCCAATCTTGTCCAGAGTTCCTTTGGGTCTTCAATAGATCTACTGAGGTAGTGCAAGCTAGGAGAAAGAGCCAGTGCTATTGTTCCAAAATCTCCATCACATGCATTCAGCCAATCATTCTCACTCTCATAGGATTCTTCACCAAGTCCAATAAACACCTCATAGAGATTGTGTCTCTTCAAAGATGTAATCATCTTCATCTTCCATTTTGAATAGCTTGTGAATGGGGTGAGAAGAGAAACTGATGAATCCATTTGAAGTTCTACCTAAAATTACACAAAAAGACAAATTAAGGTCGGACAGCCTGCACATTTCAGGTTTTCATCACACCCAACATTATTGATCAAGCAAGCTTGATCAATAATTCCTTAACTTGGGGTATTAAGTGGTAAACCTTCTGCTTCTGGTGCAGAGCTGGAAGGAGCAATTTTGGTCAAAAAAATGATCCAGTAGGAGATCTAAGGAGGAGAAGTGCCTTGTCCATCGAGGCTCCGATACCATATTAAATTGAGCACATAGATATGTGGACAAATACACAATTCACAAGATAGATCACACAATTTACTCAGTTATTGAAGAATGAAATAGTGAAAAAATAGCTTGCAGCTGTGAATGCTTTTCATTAATCAAAGAGTAATTAGATAATAATTACAATGAAGTACAATGGCTTAAATAGCCACATGCAATTCAAATCCACATGAGGAAATTCGAATTGATTCGACTCAACTTGACTGTAGGTAACTAAGACCTTGTCTAAATCACTGTCAGAGGACTCAATAGTTAACTGACCTTATCTAAACCATTACTGGAGTTCAACGGAGGTCTAAAACACAACTCAAGTTTCTAATTCAGTGTTGACTGAGGCTAACTGACTGTGATAGGTGAGAAATGCACCTCTCCTGCATCCAGTCATGCAAACCTAGCGCTAACTTAATGTAGAGGACCATAACTAAATGTAACTGACTCCTAACTCAACTTGACTAGTCACTAATTGAACTCAACTAATGAAGGTTGGTATAGGCACTCCCGGTGGCTCCTAAATTGTAGGAATTGATCTAGGAGGATCCTAAACTGATGCATGCAAGTGCAATCAGTGGCAGTAGGCCTCAATTAGTGTTCCCCACACTTTAGTAACTGGAACATGTGCCCCAATTAGGCAAAGCGAACCCAATGGTGCTAGTGACTAAAAATAGACTGGATGGACTCCCAATTTAGACATGAATCCTAATTTAGACATGTGACGAAATTGGACAAGGGAGGATTAATAATCCTAACAACATAGTGAATTACTTGTGGTAAATTCTTTTAGGTTTGTTGTATCTATACATTTGGAGTTGCAGTATGTGGAAATTAGGGTTTTTTACTAGTCCAAAAACTAGTCTCAAATGAGTTTTCTAGGTAAAACTATAATATTGAAGGATTTAGAGCTCCAAATTGAGTTAAAATTGTTGTATGAGAGATATTATAAACCATAGTATTTTTGGTAAACATTTAAGAAGTAGATAATAAAAAATTGATACAAGGATAGACATACAAGTTTGCTCCCCTCAAAGGGACAAAAGCAATAAGTCTTGGGAAATTAACCACTACTTTCACTTAGCACATCAAAATTAGCTCAAACCTATGGCATTGTAGAGAAGACATACTAGGATACTATCGGACTAAATTTAAGAATTAGAGGGGCTAGAATTATAGGTTTACCTTAGGTGGAAGGTTGACTAACAAGATAGTCTCCAAATTAGGGTTTTAGAAGGTATGTTTTCTTGAAATTAGCATCAATTTTGACTCGAAAGTCCAATTTAGGCGATTCAAAAGTTTTTGGGAGGAAGAAACACAAAATAATATGTTGGAGAAAATAATATTATCCATTATATATCATTATTTTTAGTATATGAGTTTGGAAGTTGAGGGTTAAGATTAGACCTTAGTAAAAAAATGGGAATAATACTTATGCCAGGTTCATTTGATTCATTTTATGTTTGACTTAAATAATATGTATGGTGATTTATTGAAAAAAAACTAACGGTTATTTTTTCAGTTTTATTTTCAATAGTGCATGTGTGTTTGTGTTAAAATATGCACCCTCACTGACTACAGAGAGGGCATGGCTATAATGTTAGTTTTTCAACATTAAGCTAGCATTATATTAGGATCTTTACTGAGAGAATAACAAGTACAACAATCAAACACAAACACATCAAAAGAGACAAGAGACACAAAGAGTTTTTCTCGGGGAAACCATAAATGAGAAAACCCTGCAACTTCCTCAGAGATAGAATCAGCACAAAACAGTAAAAGCCTCAAAGCAGTAGTCTTCTTCTTCTGTCTAGTCCCAGTATTTCCCTCCTCACTAATGCGCCACACTTGAGTGAGAGTGAATGATGTGTGTGTTAAATAGAGAGTCTCACTCTCTATTTATATTCTTCTGTTCACTTGAAGTGCACTCAATCATGTCGGCCCAACTTAACAATTACTTACTCGAGCCTACACCTTAATTAGTGTATAATAACTCAAGTGCCCCGAAAGTGTGGGGACTTCAACAATGACTTGACATGACTTGTTTACATTATTAATCCTCCCGATCGGAACATCAGGGCATGACAACATGACTCAAATACATAATAGAAACATCCCGGAATAAACATCGGGTTACAATACATAGAAGAATACATTCCGAAGTTACATATACATCAACACTCCCTCTTAACTAGGAAGGTATTCTTTCGACACAATTTTCAGCACTGGTCTTCTTCTCTGTATCAGCTGGATCATCTCATCTTCAAGTCATCTTCGTCTTCAATTCATCATCGGCTTCAAGTCATCATCGGATCTGGATCATCTCTCAATCTGGATCATCATGGAACATCATCACTGGATCTGGATCATCATCACTGGACTGGATCTGGATCATCATCACTAGACAGGATCTGGATCATCACTCGATCTGGATCATCACTGCTTCTATCTCATGATTCTTCTCGTCACAGGAAGTTCTACAGAGCCAGCCCTTTTTCATGCTGGTTGTAGGCCTACCCATCATGTAGGTCTTCGCCCAGCACTTACATCTGACCTACTCATCAAAAAGGCACGCCCAGCACTCACATCTGATCATATAAGAACCAATCCTATAATCACATCAGAAAGGCCCAGCACTCACATTCACCAGCATGATAGGACATCACATCACTAACATCTGTGAAAAGGCTCAGCACTTACATCTGACCTACTCGTCAGAAAGGCACAACCATCCAAGGGAACACATCCTACCACACTGATGGAAGACTCCCATCCAGGTCGGAACACATCCTAGTCACAGTGATGGAATATTTTCCCACTTTCATCCAGGTTGGAACACATCCTACTCACAATGATGAAAGACTCCCATCCAAGTCGGAACACATCCTACTCACAGTGATGAGAGATTTCAGCACTTATATCTGAGCACGTGGGAACACATCCCTCAGTCTGTCCAGAAAGGCTCTGCACTTACATCCATCCAGGTTGGAACACATCCTAGTCACGGTGATGGAAGGGATTGCACTCATATCTGATCCTATGAGAACACATCCCAGCAGTCATATCAAAAATGCCCCCAGTCCTTGACTGAGCTACCTGGCAACTGACCAAGCGCCTCCATTCTTCTAGAGAATGGCAGTTGCCCTTATATCCGACCTGCTCGTCGGAATGGCCAACACTCACATCTGACATGGAAGGAACTAAATCCTTTAGCCATGAATAGAATGGTTCATCCCTTACATCTGATCAAGTGGGAACACATCCCTCTATCACATCAGAATGGCTACTCAGTCCTACACTGAGTGTTCCTGGTAACTAACCAGGTGCCTCCATTCCTAGAATGGCAATTGCTCTTACATCTGTCCTACTCGACAGAATGGCCAGTACTCATATCTGACATGGAAGGGAGAAACCCTATCACCATGACAGAATGGCTCAGCCCTTACATCTGACCATGGAAGGAACCAATCCTCTCACCATGTCAGAATGGCTATGGGTCTCATCACTTTCTCTAGGAGGAAGCCTCGGTATGGAGAACACCAAGTCTCTCTCTGAAGTACTCAAACTTCAGCCTAGCCAATGTCTTCGTCAATACATCAGCTATCTGTTCCTCCGTCGCAACATACAGGAGCTTCACTGCTCCTCTCTGCACCATATCCCTGATATAGTGATACTTGATCTCGATATGCTTCGACTTGTCATGGAACACTGGATTCTCTGACAACTTCACACAACTCTGGTTGTCACAATGTATACAAGTAGCATCCAACTGGAGATCAAATATATCAGACAATAGCTTCTGCAGCCATACTACCTCACAACTAGCTGAACAAGCTGCGACATACTCTGCTTCAGCTGTACTCAGTGCCACACAGGATTGCTTCCTGCTAAACCAAGAGATCACACCTAATCCCATACTGAAGCAACATCCTGAAGTACTCTTCCTATCGATGGCACTGCCTACCCAATCTGAATCAACATCACCCTCCAGGTTAATCTTCTGATTCTCATCGTACTTGAGTCCATAATCAACTGTACCCTTTAGGTACCTCAGAATATGCTTTGCAGCAGTCAAGTGAACACTTCTCAGATCTATCAAGTACTGGCTCAAGGTGTTCACAGCAAAGCAAATGTCTGGTCTCGTGTTCATCAGGTACATCAATGACCCAATCATCTGACGATACATAGTAGCATCAACCGACTCTGATGAAGCATCACTCAATAGCTTCAGGTTCGATGCCATAGGTGTGGCCATAGTCTTGCAGTCCATCATCCCAAATCTCTTCAGGATCTCTACTGCATACTTCCCTTGTTCAAGGAAGATTCCATCTGTACTCTGCCACACCTCCATACCTAGAAAGTAATGCATCATCCCCAAGTCCTTCATCTCGTACTCAACAGAAAGCTTTCTCTTCGTATCAGCAATCAACCCATTTGTGCCTGTCACAAATAGATCATCTACATATAGTAGGAGCATCACTGGGTTGCCATCTTCAACCTTGTAGTAAAGGTTGGAATCTGCTTTACTCTTGGTAAAGCCCAAACTGGATAGAAAGCTATCAATCCTGTCGTACCAGGTCCGGGGTTCCTGTTTCAAACCATACAGGGCTTTCTTCAGTCTGCATACATGAGACTCTCTGTCATGTGTCTCAAAACCGAGTGCCTGTTCTACATACACTTCCTCTTCTACTACACCATTCAAGAAGGCAGTCTTGACATCCATCTGGTGTATCTTCCACTTCGTCACTGCAGCCAGAGCAAGTACTGATCTGATGGAAGTGTATCTGGCTACAGGTGTAAAGGTCTCTTCATAGTCTATTCCCTCTTTCTAAGAGAAGCCTCGAGCTACAAATCTTGCCTTATACTTTTCAATGCTACCGTCTGCAGCATGCTTGATCTTGTAGATCCATTTGGAAGTGACAACTGACTTCCCTTTTGGTCTTGGGACAACATCCCAAACATCATTCTTCATGATCGATTGATATTCTTCGATCATAGCATCCTTCCATTCTTTCTGTTTTGCCGCCTCTTCATAACTGGAAGGTTCTTTATCAATGAAATCACATAGTAAACCTACATACCCAGAATTTGATCTGGTTCTTTTCCTTTCTCTGTGATTCTCTTCTGGAGCCCCATATCTTTCCGCACCTTGAATAAGTTCGCGTACCCAAGCAGGTTTCCTCTTATGAGAATTATTCTCCAGAGGTGGATCTACAGGTCTTTGTGGTTCCTCGAACTCTTGATCTTCTTCTTGAGCTTCTTTGTCCATGATTGTATCATGAATACTGGGTACTTCTACTTTCGCTTCTTTAGGTTCTTCAGCAGGTCTCTTTCTGGATTTGTTGTAAGCTATGCCTTCATCAAATGTCACATCCCTGCTGATGTCAATCTTCTTGTATCCTGGAAAGTAGATTCTGTAAGCCTTCGAGCTTTCAAAGTATCCCACAAATATGCCCTTCTTTCCTGAAGGATCTAATTTTGTTCTCTTCTCTTTTAGAATGTGTATGTACACGAGACAGCCGAATATTCTGAGATGGCTGACTTCTGGTTTCTTGCCGGAGAAGACTTCTTCAGGAGTCTTGTTCTCGAGTACTCTATGTGGAGTACGGTTCTGCACATACACCGTTGTTCTGGCAGCTTTAGCCCAAAGATGCATAGGTAGATCTTGATCATGAAGCATAGCTCTTGCGGCTTCCATGATAGTTCTGTTCTTCCGTTCTGCAACCCCATTCTGTTGTGGATTATAAGGAGTAGATAATTCCCTCTTAATCCCTGGTTCTTTGCATAGCTCTTTGAATTCATTCGAAGTGAATTCTCCACCATTATCTGATCGAATGGTCTTTATCTTCTTTTCAGTATGGTTTTCGATCAAGGCTTTGAATTCCTTGAACTTGCTAAATACTTCATCTTTATTCTTCATAAAGTAAATCCATGTCTTTCTAGAAAAATCATCAATAAAAGAAACATAGTATGCATACCTGCTAAGTGAGTTTGATGACATAGGACCGCATACATCGGAGTGGATGATTTCTAGAATACTTTTGGCTTTGCTTTCGCTGCTTGGAAATGTCTTCTTTGTATTATTTCCTTTCGCACATCCTTTGTAGACCCCATCATGTTTTGCTTGAATTTCTGGAAGACCTTCAACAGCTTTACTTGCAATAGGTAGTGCTCTGTAATGTACATGTGCAAGTCTTCTATGCCAAAGCTCATTTGGCTCTACCGTGTCATGGATCAAGGCTTGTTCTGGATGGCCCTTCAATTTGTACAAGCCTCCTTCTTGTTCTCCAATCACTACCGCATCATCGATAGTCTTTCCTTTTGGCCACATGATGACTTGACCATCTATGAATGCAACCCGCATTCCTTTTGCATCTAATGCTGAAATGGATAGAAGGTTCTTCTTGAGTCCTGGAACAAATAATACTTCTTTCATTGTTAGAGACTTACCAGATTCTAGCTTGTATGAAGATTCCCCACTACCTTTTATTGGATATTGGTAGTCATCTCCTAGTTTCACCTTGTGAGGTGATTCATGTTCTGACAGTCTTACAAAAGATTCCTTGAATCCCGTCATATGTTTGGAAGCCCCACTGTCTATAAGCCAATCATCACTACCATGAGTAATGTTACGTGTGAGAGCTGATATCAGAACATATTCATCCTCGCTTGAAGAATCTTCACTTTCGTATCTGGATCTCTTTCTAGATGGTTCATCATCCTCTGCAGCATGAGCATGATGTCTTCTTTTGTTGCTCTTCTTCTTATGAGAGTGGTTCTTGCTCTTAGGACAATCTTTAGCAAAGTGTCCCTTTTCATCACATGTATAACATCTAAATCTAGATAGATCCCTTTTATAGTGAGAGCTCTTACCTTTGGAGTTATGAGGTTTTCTTCTTTCCTTCTTGGAGTGAGTTGTGAGGGCTTGGTCTTCACTTCCCATCTTCTCTTCCCGAGCTTTTATCCGTGCTTCTTCTTGAGAACATTCTTTCCATAGTCTGCTGAATTTTACTAACTTCTTTCTAGCACAGATTCCTTGGATAAAAGCATCCCATGTCCTAGGAAAACCATTCAATGTAGTCATCACAATCTCTGCATTTTCCACTTCTTCATCAACAGCTTCTAATTGTTCCTTGATCTGAGAAACCCTTGTGAAGTAGGACTGGATAGTTTCTACATTCTGGATCTTCACATTCTTCAATTGGTTCCTCAGGGTCATCTTCCGATTGATGTTCTTTCCTTCAAACAATTTGGTTAGGGCATCAAACATAGCTTTAGGTGTCTTGAGAGAGGACACCTGTGGGATAAGGTGATCCTTAATAGAATCAGCAATGATCCTCTTTGCCATAACCATCTTCTTCTTATGCAAGGCCTTATCCTCATCTCCCTCTGGAACTGGAATCTCCTCATTGATGTAGGAGTCCAACTCATTTTCTTCCAGGACCAGGGAGATCCTATACTTCCAAGCTCGGAAGTTTTCATCTCCCTCAAGCTTTTCCTCAAGCTTGGTATGATGAGACATCTTTAAATGAGAACCTCAAATGGAAATACAAAAGCTTTTAGATCTTACCAGGTTCAAGATGTCAGATCTGGAACTTGAACTGAAATCCTACAGAGCTGGTTCAGGAGCAAACTAGGGTTTTGCTTTTCCAGAGTTCTGTCCACCCAAATTCCTTCAAATTTGTTTCTAACTTCGATTTTCGGGAGGAGATCAATCCAGGCTTGGGCTCACTAAAAAATTCCTCTTCTGTAAAAAGCCTTAATTTCCGACCCTAGTGACAGGTCCAAAACTAAAAAACCTCAAAATTGGATTATGTTTTGACAAAAAGATGCGCCCTAAGGAGGAGAGTAATTCCACCTTACTTTTGCTGAAAATCTGTGGAGGAATATCCACAAACTAGGAAGCCCTAGTTCCCGCAGCTGCACAGTGTCTTCTTCTCAGGTTAGCTCTGATACCATGTTAGGTTTTCAACATTAAGCTAGCATTATATTAGGATCTTTACTGAGAGAATAACAAGTACAGCAATCAAACACAAGCACATCAAAAGAGACAAGAGACACAAAGAGTTTTTCTCGGGGAAACCATAAAGGAGAAAACCCCGCAACTTCCTGAGAGATAGAATCAGCACAAAACAGTAAAAGCCTCAAAGCAGTAGTCTTCTTCTTCTGTCTAGTCCCAGTATTTCCTTCCTCACTAATGCGCCACACTTGAGTGAGAGTGAATGATGTGTGTGTTAAATAGAGAGTCCCACTCTCTATTTATATTCTTCCGTTCACTTGAAGTGCACTCAATCATGTCGGCTCAACTTAACAATTACTTACTCGAGCCTACACCTTAATTAGTGTATAATAACTCAAGTGCC
>LPNX010767051.1:237044-252474 GCA_001517045.1 Pseudotsuga menziesii
ACTTGACATGATTTGTTTACATTATTAATCCTCCCGATCCGAACATCGGGGCATGACAACATGACTCGAATACATAATAGAAACATCCCGGAATAAACATCGGGTTACAATACATAGAAGAATGCATTCCAAAGTTACATATACATCAACATATAACATATTGGTTTAATATGACTTGATTTGGATTTCAGAAGGTGGATTGATCACCAAGACTTGAAAAGAAAGAAAAAGACAAAGAAGTTATGGAAAATCAGTGATGGACCATTGGGTAATGGAGTCATAAACATTCTACTCATCGAAGGCATTAAAACTACTCATGAGACAACAAGATTCATATGTTGATGGATATAATAATAGAATATGTACAAAAAGAAGAATATCTATAGAACATAGATCCTCTGTGGAGAATAAAACTTGAACATAAACAATGATCAACTAGCAAGTCACAACATACTGCTACTTAAAAATATGTGAATCAAAGGCAATTATTGATCCTCAATGTCTGCAATATATTCAAGCAAGATATAAATGCAAAATGGAAAACAAAGACACACCTACCAAAAAGCAATAAAAATACTGAAACTAAAGCAAATTCAACCCGAATATTCTTATTATACTAAGATCATTCAGTCCTTCTCAATTGTATTTGTTTCATAATGCATACAACTATGAATCGAAGAGCATTCTTATTTTGAATATGATGATCTGATTTGTTTAAAGCTTGGGAGGGTTAATTAATGTACAATTAGATCTCATTGATACATTATAGAAACTAAATTAAAAGACTTCAATAATAAAATATGGATAAGGCACCACACAAATGACTATAATTTGCTACAACTTACATATCTCTATATTCAAGGATTTATCATTTAATTAGAAAACAATTTCCAAGATTTTCTTTATCATTTAATTAGAAAAAAAAAAATCCACTATTTTGAAAAAAATTGAAAATAAACTTCATCCATTCATAGAACATTTATGTACATGAATGAACTTCATCCATTCATGGAACATTTATGTACTTATGGGTTCACAACTTAGTCTACACTATTTTTTCCCATTCAATGTTTTTGTTCAATTGTTCATCACATATAGTAGCCTCATTATAAAAAAGAATTAAACTACCAAGATAATAACTTATTTAGCACATGTATTGGTTCACAACTTCCTCAACACTAATTTTTTTAGGTTCAATGTTTTTGTTCAATTATTCATCACACATAGTAACCTCATTATCAAAAAGAATTAAACTACTTACTTGAAGAAAGAAAATAATATTTTGATAGTAAACTAATATGTTCTCTTATTATATACATACATTTTATATATTAAATAATATTTAAAAATATGAATTACAAAGAACTTATTATATACATACATTTTATGTATTAAATAATTAAAAATATAAATTACAAAGCACACATACTTTGGATATTAATGAAACAAATTTGTTTTTTTAATATATTACCATTTATTTACATTTAAGTATTTAGAATTTTAGATAAATATAAATATAAATTTTTTACAATTAAAGTGAGGATCATAAGCCATACACATAGAGACACTCATGGAAAGGGGCTAGAGCTTGTATTCCAATAGGGTCTATATAAAGACAAACATTTAGGTCATGGAGGTTGAGCCTTTCAGGGAGAAAAGGTCTTAGTATCAAATCTTCTCAAGATGAAAACCCTTTTTAGATGGACAAAACTATCTGTCATGGTAGGTTTCAGGCTTTGTTATGACGGAGTCTCACACCTAATATGGGGGAAGACCACTATATTTTTATCAATAATAGTCTTCTTCATGGATCAGTAAGAGTCTACTCCATCTTCGTCTATTTTTTATATTAATGAAACAAATGTTTTTTTTAATATATTATAATCTATTTACATTTAACTATTTAGATTTTAGATAAATATAATTTTTTTAAAATAAGTATAATTATAATTTTTTATTGAATAAATATTTTAATAATACTTGATTTTATAAATATAATTTACATTACATAATTAACATTATACATTTTATTATCATATTTTTATATTTAAAAACCTTAATTAATCATTTTAATTATTTAAAATGAAATAAAAGAATGATAATAATAATATTTTTAAGATTTATTTTCAAATTCTTTGACTAGATTCATTTCTTCTATGACCAAATTGGGTGTAAGAAAAAGACTAATAAAATAAGTATTTTAAAGATTTATGTTCAGATTCTTTGACTAATTCAGTAATCAAATCTGGTATAAAAAATAGACTAATAAAATGTGAAATTTTAAAGATTTTTATGGCTATAGTGAATCGTGATAATGGCTATCAAAATACTTCCACGTTACTAAGAAGAAGCCTAGGATTATAGCTATTTTAATGTGATTACAGCTACCACAATAACAAAAAAAAGCAATAAAAATACTGAAAGTAAAGCAAATTCAACCCGAATATTCTTATTATACTAAGATCATTCAGTCGATCTCAACTGTATACACTGTTTCAGAATGCATACAATTGTGAATCGAAGAGCATTCTTATTCTGAATATGATGATCTGATTCTACAGGGATCAGTTCACTTTATTTACTTATAATGATGTTTACTCTGATATCACGACGTTAACCGCAGAAGACGACGTTGTAATTAGAAGTACCAGAAGGGCAGGTGAAGGTGCTGGTGGCATCGTCCTTGGCATAGCTGTACGCCTGTGGGCACTGCCCCTTGAAGAATTTCGAATAGTTGCTGGGAGAGCAGTTGTTCAGGTAGGCGCCTGTACAGCAGTATTGAGGCGTATTGAAAGCAGCACAAGCACTCCTGCATCCACCCGTTACTTTCAATTCTGAAGGGCAGATGGCATTTATGTTGCTGCTGCATCCTATTCTTTTGCAATTAGAGTTTGACGGAGTTACTGTGAGAGGCAGATTGAAGCCATCGACAAGAGAAATATCAAGGAAATCTTGATTCTGGTACTGATTGAGCGCATATTCAAAAAGAGTTGCGGGGACACTTCCATAGCCTTGACAGTTCAGCAACCCGCCGCAATCACCAGTGTTGCATTTGCCTCTCCCGCTTGCGTCGAAGGAGCAGCCGGTACGACCCCAAATTCTGGCTTGTGTTGTTCCTGCGGCAACGTTAAAACTCCATGTTTGGCCCTGTCCCAACGCTTTACCGCCACCGGGGCTTGCAGCGGCCCAAACTGTGTATGGACACCGGTTCGTCACTACCAATGTTGCGCCTTGGGCACCTGCAGTTCAGCAAGCAATATTTACATTAATATATTTGTGCAAATAGCATAGCATAGCATAGTCAAGATACAGATGAAGTAAATAAATAAACTATATGGTAGCCATAGTCGGTCCTGAAGAAGTGAGCACAACCTCAACCTGTTGAGATTGAGCTTACCTTGCAGATAAACAAGAATGGCTAGTAATGTTACTGCCGCTGTGATCCAAATGGAACGTCCTGCAAAACTATTTTGCTTCCCCATTGCAACGGGCAAGCATCAACCAAACCAAACAAGCTGACGAATCGAGGACAAAAAACAAAACACTTAACGCAGAGATGGAACGTCGACTGAGATGAGGAAATTAATGATGTTAAAGACGTGAAGTATTATATATAGGCTACCCAGCGATGCATGAATGCGGACAAGAACCATCTCCAAAGATATCCTAATCCTTTTCCTTATCCTTATCCTTTTCCTGACGGTGGAGCGTGTAGCGTACAATAAGCGCCACTGTCTAGATAGATCTAATGAGTAGTGTGTGACCAAGACCAAGACCAGCAGCGAGGTCGCGCCGCCTCACTGAATTTTCTATCGTGTCATTGCGTCATGGCAGGCACACTGATTAGACCTAAATACCAGCTTTTTTTCCACTTAATATTAATATTAGAGTAGAGTAAGTTAAATTACTTGATTTGTATCAAAATTTACTTACTCATTTAAATTTGGGTGATTGGAATGGCATAATCTTAGCTAAATAATATTTTTTTAGTCAAAATTAAAATTCTAAATTTAACTTACTTAATATTCACTATATATATATTGGCGTTAGCCATCCGTATCAGGTCAGCCGTATTGCCGCACTGATATTTCTGCCGTGTCGTGTGATGCATTGACGGACTAGCCCTAAATATATGGTTTTCCCAACCCAACATTCACTATATAATTCAACCTTTGACGCCATGGCCATTGGCAAACCTTTTACACACTACTCTAATCTTTTTGACGAAGACCAGCAGCTTGGTCGCGCCGCCGCACTGATATTTGTGCTTGTCATGACAGCCATAAAGACGGATTAGTCCTAAATATCCGGTTTTCCTCACCCGTGACCCAATATTGGGCTGGTTTGGTCCAAGCTGCTAAGCGGGCAATTGTTTCTTTAACCTATTTATTTTCAACAGCCTACTCATCAATGACGTGACGTCGGTTTCTTATTCGTCAAAACATACAGACTTGAACAGCCTCTGTCTACTACTTCCAAAATACATTGGGAAGATACCCTAAATCTGCAGTCAAGACAAAAGGGTTAAGATCTCAAAGTTTTCTTTACTGTAACTAGCATAACCCAAAACGGAGAAATGAAAAGTGGAGAAAAATAGCTATATGTTGTGAAAGGAAAGAAGCTGAAGAAAACGATAATTAAAGTAGTTAAGAAAATGTCAATTATATATTTGAATAGATGGATAAGTAAAACATACATCGATTATAGATAATTTCTTAGATAATTAAATTTGTTAATGCTTTGTCTCATTTATGTATTTGTTATAGTTTTATTTTGAAACTATGTTAAGGATGGTTATAAAAAATGGCTTATGCTTTATTAGAATAGTATGATGGGCCTAATGATTAAGAGCATGTGTTTCTTCTTAGGAGGTCACAAGTTCAAATCCATAAGGGGTAGTGTATGTACACTTAAATCAGTGCATAGTGATGCAACTAAATGTATAATTTTTTGGAAAGACTAATAAGCTATAAACAGAAACCCATGTGAGTGATTGTAAGTAAAGTGAAACTTGCACCTTTTTTTTTCATACAAGCAACTATTTAATTGTTAACAAAAAAACAAACGGGTAGGTAGTGAGTGATCAAGTTTTCCTCTAATCATATTGGCACTCACCATTGGGACATGGATTGAGAGTTACAATGTTAAATGTGAAAGAGATAGAGAATGCAGGAGTGCCTCTTCTTTCTTTCGAAGTGAGACATATGAAGTGTCTTGCATCTTCACATATCGTTCAAAGGAGAACGATGGTGCAATTCACATTCCTTGTAATGTTGTCGTTCGTGACATTGTCGTGAAGGTCAAGCCCTCACTTTCAGTGTTACCAGTGTAAATGATTGACCTTGTTAATGTCAAGATTTGGTATTTATGGATAGTCAATGCCCAAGCCATCTTGAGGGGGATTTGTTTCATGTTACTTAGTTGTATGGGTGGAATTGGTATCTGCTTTGGTTGGGATTTGTCCCATGGAGGACCTGGCAACTTAGGAGAGCTAAATCCAGGTGTGTATACAATTTGGATGATCACTATGAGAGTAGTTTCATCTTCACATCCATTGCAATTTCTTTGTTATATAAGGAAAACAAGATCTATATATTTTCCTATCATAATAAAAGTATTAAGAAAAATAGTTGAAATTCATTTATTGCATCAATATCATATCATCTTTATTATGTGCAAAGTTCTTATTCATTAATGTAAAAAACTAAATATTTGGTAATGCAATTGTTATTGAAGATCTTATGAAAACAAGGCTAAACAATTGCATGGAGAGATGAGAGGAGACCTTTGATGAGATTGAAACACAAATTCTACAAAGGGAGTGAAAGATTTTGCATCTAGTTTACAATATTGTCATAGATCAAATTTAGCCACTAACTATTATCTTTAGCTATTCATATGTTTTCTTCAACTTGTTTCATATGAAATCATATTCCAAGACCAATAAAATCATGATGTATTTTTAAATTTCTAAATAAATGTAATAAATAAAATTGATTTCAAATTTATTTATTTTGTAATATCTATCTTATATCAAAAAAAAAATGTATAATTAAATACAACATAAGGATTTGAAGATTTTAAAGGTGAATGCATAAATAATGTTTATTAAGAAATTCTATTGTTTTTCTTGCATTGAAGATTTTAAATTGGAATGCATAAATAAAATTTATTCAAAAAATATATTGGTTTTTTTGCATTTTTTCTCATTGAAAAAGAGGAGTTTTTTTTCATTGTAAATTTTAAATTTGAACATCATTTTTATTTTAATAAGATTGAAAGCTTTGAAAATTAGGAAATTGTTACTAAGCTCCTCCAAATTTTATTTTAATAAGATTGAAAGCTTTGAAAATTACGAAATTGTTACTAAGCTCCTCCAATTGACATATGAAGCCATTACATATAAAAGGGACTCTTATGGGCCACGTTACGGCTAGATTGCATGAGAAGAAAAAATGTGGTGGGTCGAGGAATAATATTACGGTTAACCGTTCATTGTATCCTCGTGAGATGGAAGACGTGCATCCTTCTGAAGAGAGGAGGGCCACACACTTCAAGATCTACCACTCAAAAATCCTTGCTCTCCTCCCAAAAATGAAAATGCAGTGGGAGGCACTAAGTTTGTATTGCCATAGAAGCATGAAAAGCCTTCTATGGCATGTTCTGTTGATTTTGTAAATCCCAACCAACCTTCAAATCACCCACGTGTTTTCCATCGCAATGTTTGTCTGGCTCATGGAGTTTTGGTTTTCATATTTACAAACAAAGTGTTTGGTGGACCTACACAATTGTGTTTCAAATGATATGCATGACTGCTAAGTGTCCCATGGAAACTCTGGAGGTAGACGATTGGAACAATACGAACTATGAAAGTTGGCTAAGAGATGTTGTTGAGAGCTCTTTTCCCATCGACTCTTGTGTTGGACAAAAACCATCATTATTAATGATTTATTGCAGCAATTTCTGGAAGTATTGATGATTTTATACATAATTACAATGTGGGGATAGTTACATTCAAAATATGCAATGACAATGAGAATCTATATTGAAACGGGTTATATCTCTCTTTATAAAACCTTGATGGAAACTTGCACATTTTCATAATTTAAAAAAGAAGGGTAAAAGAGATCAAGATGTGTGTGATTAGTAGTAGAATATGATCTTGATTATGCAATATAATCAAAGTTTCCATACTGCATGTACCGAAAAGAACATACATTAGTAATAAGTAATAAGCATTCAATATTATCCTGAAAACTTGAGCATAAATATTAAATCATGTACAACCAAAAAGAATTTTGAACAATCATAGCAGGCCATCCAAAGAACCAACGAGAACAACAAGCATGGGTGATCAGGCATGGCCTTGATGTGTGTGATTCTTCACAAAGGGAAGAGAAACATAATGAGTGTTTTACCAACACTGATAATTTGTGTTGATTGACACATGCAAATGCATTGAAAACAACCACATAAACATGCATCCATTTAAAAAATAACACATTTCTAACCTTGGTAGATATTACGTTGCTTTGGCGCTGCAACTTTTGTTATGGTGGTTTTCGCTTAAATTTGCAATCTCAAGTTAAGTTGATTAATTAACTCGTTTCATGTCTGTTTAGAGAACAAACTCCTTTTGCTTCCTTTGTTTTGACCAAAAAACTAATGCACAAGTGACACATATCCAAATTATTTTAAATCTATAATGGTTTACCCAAAAGTCATATTTAATTTGTTTGGGTTGTTACTTTGGAAAAATATAAGAATAAGCACCCTCGAACACGAATCAATCCTAGCGCTAACAAGTATAGCTAGAACATGTCGACCTATAGAACTATCATGCACTTCATAACCATGTCAATTTTTATTGTGTCATCCATTATTCTTAGTGTTGGGACACATTAATTATCACTGCCTCATCATATGAAACCACCATAGGAAGAAGAAAGGATTGATATCCCATGAAAACACAAATATCTACTCCATGAAGCAAAGGTCAGTACTGCCCACATCCTAGTTGGGATTGATAGGACACTGTGTTTTTTTAGAATTTGTTGGTTTTACATAACCAGCTCAAAAACTCATGAAAATTGTACCCATGGAGTCTATTTTCCTAATGGATAGGCGATTCCATCATTTTGAAGAGCTTACCACACCATGAATAGGATTTCTCTAGGGCGATTTACAATTTTATCATCAATTTTGTGTAGTTACATCAATTCACTCTGAATTTGTAGTGGCGTTATTTATGATTTTGTAGTGGGTTTATTATCCTTCATTCTCCATGAGGCTTGATATTCACTTCCACTTCCACTTTAAACAGAGACTGGGAAGAAGTGTTGTTGTAAATTTGCTTCCCTTTCTTTTGTTCATTTTTTGGCTCCTTTTCTGGGTATTCATTGTCTCCAGATTTACTATCTGAGCTAGCTTCTGAGTTCGAAGATACCAAAATTCTTGAAAGGTCGAGAGGAAAGAGGAGTTGCTTGCACCTGCAACCCAAGGAGCAGTGGTTGTCCAGCGACCTATTGCAGCAGAGAATATCATATCCATCCATAATATGGATAGCAGGTTCATGCCAAGGACAACCACCCCTATTCAGTTCTTAACTTTCGTCCTGTAGTGGAGGCATCATTTCTTGTCAATATGTTGGAGATTGTTGCAAAGAGGTGAATCGATGTAGCAGGGGTTTTTAGGACTCCATAACAGCCAAGAGACATCTCTTATATGTGGCAGCAGAGAAGGTAGCCATGCATGACTATGATGCATTTGAAAGTATTCAAATGCGGAGATTGCAACTTGTTGATACTGAAGCTTCTCTCTTAGAATGCAATCTAATGATGGTGAAGTCCCTGAATCTCATATGGATTTGATTGAACAAACATCCCAAGTCTTCTCTACCTTCTAATGAATAATTTAAGGCTTCTACATGTTTCGGGAAGTGCAACAAAAAAATTCTGGCAACGCTTCTACATGTGTCGGGGAGCACAACAAAAATATTATGGCAAGGATTCTACATGTTTTGGGGAGCGCAACAAAAATATTCTAGCAAGATGAATCACATGTAAATATAAATTCGTTGTTCACAGGTAAATAGAAATTGTTTTGTTAAAGTTTGTATGTTTAGTTCATATTAATATCGCCATATGTAAATATCTAGCTTATGGTACACTGCAACAATTATTCTTCCCCAATCCGGTATAATAAGTCTGGCATGATAAAGTTCTGACGATCCAACAATCCAAGAGGTAAAAATTGGGTGGTTTGTTGACAACCCGTTCTCACTTTCCCTTTCACTTTAAATATTATGTCAAAATGAGGGGAAGAAAAATTATAGGGCTTTCGATAAGTCTTTAAGTAACCTCTGATTTATGACGGATCGAGTCATCCCTGAGCATCCTATTGCATATATATTAATATACATGAAATACTTGTATGAATTATTTCCATAGAAGCATGGAAAGGCTTCTTCAAGGCAAGTATGAGCATATTGTTGGTAACGTATAATGTTGGAGAAGTAGAAAAAACATTCTTGTTGATTATTGTACAACTCCTAGATACTAAACTGGCTACCCCAGAAGTAGAAGAAAAGCAGAAGTATATATTTGACAGAGGGAATTCTCCATTGGCTATCACAGGTTTTCTAGATGCTCTTCCAACTATTGTGACGATCCCACGGTACACTCCATTTCCTATTGACAGTAGCCATGGAAAGATGACCTATCAGATCATATCAATTTTTTACCACCCACCAAAAAGAATTTGATCTGCTACTTCCAACCTTCTCATTAATGTTTCCAACACACATTAATGTTTTGGTTACACATGGAAGGTTTTCATTTGTTCTCGACAGATCGACGAAACTGCTAGACAAAAACCCCCCCTAAAAAAGTCCTTCGACGTAAAAATGAAGATGTAGTTTCATCTAATGAGGTGACGGCAGATAGTAATCCTCCATAGTACAATGATATGGTTAATTTGGTAGCCTGGAAACTACTAAGCAGTTTTTGGCTTCTTGTAACAAAATTTTTATATATTTTTATTTTATTTTATATATATATGGTATATGTTAATGCTTAACTCTCTTCTTCAAATGGTTCCATTGCTAAATTTTAATCACCACTAGGTTAGATATGTGTAATATTCAGTCTTACTTTATTGCATTATAACTTTTATCGTACATCCTTGGTCTGTATGTGGCATAGAATGAAGATTATATCTGACATGGTTGTTGAAGTGTGGTAAGTGGTTGTTGTTTTTTATTTATTATGAATGCTTATTGTTATTATTTTTATAATTGTATCATTTAAGCATTAGTCCTGGGGATTGTTGAATTACTTAGCAATTTGCTAATACTAGTTTGTTATTTTTGTTTATGCAGTGGTAATACTACAAGTATATGATTCATTGAATTGAGTATTGGTTAACACATAAGGTGCAGAGGTAATTCATTGGTTAATCTTTGGATCTTGGAAATGAAACTTCACAATTGCATATAAAGGATACTTGGGTCATCATGAAGCATGAAGGTTCAAACCTCAGCTCTTGGCCTAACATAAGCAATGGTTTGAATATTTGGGAACCATAACTTAATACTTGTGATGCTATGTATTATAGACTGCTTCATTTATTGGTTTATCATTCACAATATCTTGTAAATTTATGGCCTTAGCTTAGTGTGGGTGAAAACTGGGCTCACTAAATTTATTAAGTGGCTCTTTCCACGTCAACTTGACCCATGTGGGTAACATTAACTGGCTCTAAATGTTTCCTGTGTATGGGGACGTGTGTCGAACATGCATTCAATTTGGGTTTGTACTCTGCATTTAAGTTTTGGTACTTGACTTGACTGTAGCAATCAATCTTTCCCTTTTCACTAGTCGATGGTTTATCCCAACTCATTATCAAGATGGTATTGGCTCTCCCTTAGCAGATCTTGATTTTTTTAGGGTTTGGTTTAGGTATTGAGTTCTAGTGATGGATTTACCTATGTCCTTAGCCATCCTGAGCTCTGTTCTTATGACTCTTGGGTGTATCATCCAGTGAGCAACTTATTACTGTAAGCATGGCTTCTTTGTACAACATTGGATTGTTTATTTCATCCAACACTTGTTATGTTAATGAGTAATAGTGCTTCATGTTCATGCATGGTTTAGGACGCATTGGTTTGGAGTTTGATTCTAGTCTATTCCCTTTTCTTAACGTTACAGAGGTAAGCTTTGACCCTATTCTTATTTTAAAACTCATTTCAATGTTTATGCAATTTTTAAATGTTTATCTTAATTCGTAACCCTTTGATTTATGGGTATATTTAAAGGTTCAACCTCATGCAGAGTGATTGGGTGACTTGGAGCACAATTGGATTTGAACCCGAATTCCAACTTCATCCGACATTTCACACGGATGTGTCGGACAACAACCAATCAAAATAATGTCGATAACAAAATATTTATAGCGTCGTCGAATCTCCGACACTAGGGAGTCGGATTTTCGGCCCTTGTAGTGTCGGTTATGTGACACTTCAGTGTCAGATCTTCAACGTCTATGAACCCAAAAATGTCGATTTTCCGACCCCTAAGCGTCGGATATCCGACGGGCTGTATAGGTTTTTTTATAAAAAAAAAATTAAGGTTTACATGATTTTAAATTTTATGGTCCCATACTTTCAACGGTAACTATGTTCAAGGTGTCGAATATCCAACGCATGTCCATTATAAATATAAATTGTTTTAAACATTTCAACATGTTTGTTGTAGAAGCGACGGACAATTTGCTAAAATTATTTGTTCCTCGACAGACATTTTCAAGAATTGTTTTATTCTTCAACGGGCGATTGTGGGAATTTTTTTTTTCATCGATAGACAGTTTGTCGAGAATTTTTTATTCTTCGACTTCTCTCTGTTTGAAAAAACCTTGATGTGTGGTTGATGCGTGGAACTTTATTTTTGAAGACAACCGGTTATATTCATTAACGAAGTTTATGAAAAAATATCAAATAGATTAAATATTCCGGATCCAAATGAAGACAACCGACAATTGCTTGCTAGATTATGGGATGCAGCGAAACGAAGGGGTGATGGAAAATGTTATTGTCCGTGTACTCAATACAGGGGATTTAAGAGGAGAAGAATATTGATCTCAACAGCCACAAAACATTGCAGGGAACATGGACACGCTGAGGGGGGGAACGAATATCGTCCATTTGTAGGTTTAGCATTATAAACATTATTATATTCGTTTTTTGGGTAATTGTATGTATTTTTTTTTTCATATATTAATGTATATCTATTGATTTTTCCATGTATTTATATTAAAGGAAAGACACCCTATATCATGTCGTCCAGAGGAAGTGCTTTCAGAACAAGTTCAAGATCAGGATCATGGAGCGACGTGTATGTTTAATGGAGAACAAGTGAATGGTCATATTGAACAAGATGATCATGCCGATGATGTAATTGAAGATGATGGTACAAATACAATGATCCATGATTCATTTAACGTTAGAATGGATGACGATGATGTTGATAATGAAAATGATGATGACTTTGATGATGTTCACAATATACCTCTTCTCGATAAGGCATATGAACCCCTTTATGAAGGCTCCAAAACAAATCTTCTCTCTACTATATTGTTGATAATGAACTTGAAGGTTATGAATGCTCTTTCAAACATTGCAATCACACGGATGCTAAGGTATCTAAAATAATCCATCACATATATAGGATCGTGATAAAGTTTATTTGTATTCCTCTAATAATTGTATTGTTAACTCATTATTGATCATCGTACGGATGAAGCGTGTTTCGTTAATATTATTTATTTATTACATTAACAATTTTTGTTGTGTAGCTTGATAGTTGAATTTTTTTACCACCATTAAATATTTTACCTCGCACATATCGAGATTTATATTCCATCATGAAAGAGATTGGAATGCATTATGAAGCAATTCATGCATGCCCCGATGACCATGTTATATATTATAATCAGCATGAATTTGCAACAAAATGTTTGAAATGTCATGTAAGTAGATACCGTACAGATAAAGTAACAAAAAAGGTGCCTCAGAAGGTTCTTCATTATATTCCCATCATTCCACATTTGCAACGACTGTTCAGGTGCAAAAACATAGCGCAATTTATGGATTACCATGCCAGGAACAGAAGTCAAGATGATGTTATCTAATTGCCTATAGATGGTACTGCTTTTAAAGATATTGAGGAAAAGTGGCCTCACTTTAAAAAAGAACCACGTAATCTTAGGATTTCTTTGGCAGCAGATGGTGTTAATCCATTTGCATAGATGAAATCCATTTACATGGTGTGGCCTATTTTTGTTATCAACAATAACACTCCTCCATGGTTGTCAATAAAGAGGGAGCACATAATGTTGTCGATGATTATTCCAGGTTTTATTGACGAAAATTGCTTTATTTATAATGTAGTTGTGGCATCTCATTTGTCGTAATATGTATCTTAATTTCATATATATATCTATTATTTTACTCTTCTGCATGGTTTATATATCTTAATGGTTCTCATAATGATATATTTTATATGTACTTCAAATTATGAATCAGGTAAGTTCCAAGTCAAAGATATGAATGTATACTTCGAACCTCTTATAGATAAACTACTGAAGTTATGGAATGGCATAACTATGTATGACGTATCTAGACCAATACGACAAAGGAAATTTCAATTCCATGCAATGGTTGTATGGACAATACACGATGCCCCTGGGTTAACTTCATTTTGTGGTTTGTAATTTTAAGTTCCACTTTAATTGCATTTAATGATATGGAGTAGTTATAATATTTTATATATGAATATATTTGACATATATATTCCATATCTAAATATTGTAGGTCTTCAGACAAAGGGTAAATTTGCATGTCCAGTTTGTGGTCCTAAGATAAAATCTCATCATTCAAAAAGCTTAAGAAAGGAGGTGTTTGATGAGTATAGGCATTTCCTCTCTAAGAATCACAGGTATAGAACAATTGAAAGAAATATTTTCAATGGGAATCAGGAGACTGCATTAAAACCATGGAGAATGACACCTCACCTTTGGAAGATGCAATACAATAGAAATTGTCGTCGTGGTACGTATGGATCATCGTATATGAATTTTTATGTATTTTATTTTTTATTGTGAGTTGTTTGTTGTAGTGGCAATATTTGATTTATGATGTAATTTATTAATTATAAACTAATATTCATGATGTCCATCGTGGTAATGAAGGCATTAATGGTCTTCCACGAGGAATGAAAAGTTATCATATTCAATTCAGCAGGTTGCCCTACTATGAGCACCTACAAATTGCTCATTTGTTTGATACAATGCATATTAGAAAGAATGTTATTGAAACCTTATGGCGACTACTAGAGCTAAGGAGGGAGCAAGATAAAGTTGTGAAAGTGTGCAAAGACATTCAAGAAAGAAACCATGCAATGAAAGGCATCATCCAATTTCATACCAACGGAGAACAAGTTAATATAAACTGAATTCCATGGATGTTTACGGAGCAACAAAGCAATGTTGTCAAAGAAGTAATGCGGAAAATTAAATTTCCCACCAGTTTTTGTGCAAACTTGAAGAATATCATAACTAAAAAAGGTGATTTTGCAGGGGTCAAAACACATGATTGGCATGTCTTCATCAAGGTAATTATTATTGTTATGTCCATATAATTTTTTCTTGTTTGTATACTCTTTTTTTAATAAATGGCGTGGTTTGTATATTGATACATTATGTTCTACCTCTCTCTCTCTCGGACAACTTCGACAACAATGTCAAACAAGTTATATATAATATTGGTAAATACATGAGGTAACTAGCGATACTTGCATGTGCTTAGTGTTTCTTTAATTCTCCATACAATAATTTATATTTGTTTTTTTTGTGCACTATTTCAGCATATATTGTAATTTAATGTTTATTTTTGTTAAATATCGTTATTGGTTTGCATCACTTGTAGATGGTTGACATCTAAAGAAATTCATAAAGAAGATATAAAGTATTGGAGGAGAGAAATTCCTCGTCTCATGTGTGAAATGCAGAAGCATCTACCATCAGAATTTTTCAATGCACAGGAACACTACCTCATACACCAAGTTGAGGAGATTGAGTTGTGTGGACCTGTGCACTCAAGGTCCATGTGGATGGTTGAGAGGCACTTGAAATTTATGAAGGGTTTGGTGAGACAACAAGCACATGCAGAGGGTTCTATGATGGAATGATATACGGTATACCAAAACATGTTGTATGTTAGTGAATATCTCCCTATTTTAGTGTCAAATCTCAATTTACATTGCATTTGTGATCCGTACTCCAATAACAAATTTGAAGGGGAGCAACTGAAGGGGAAAGGTAGATTGAGGAAGCTGAAAGGTAATTATTAGCTAGTGGATTTTTATTATATCCTTCA
>LPNX010767051.1:257531-262940 GCA_001517045.1 Pseudotsuga menziesii
TAATAAAAAATGAATAGTGTATTTGGACATTGTCACGACTCGTTTTGGATAGTTCGGTTCAATTTGGAGGTTTTTGTGAATTTGGGAGTAGGTCCGGTGGAGCACAGGGTTCAGAATTGGACCTCATGGTTGATAATTGGAGCTCAAGGTTGAGAATTGGAGCTCACAGTTGATAATTGGAGCTCACGGTTGAGAATTGGAGTTGACGGTACAAATTTGGAGCACATGGTTCAAGTTTTGGAGTTCACGGTTTGGATTTGGACCTCATGGCTCAACGGGTAAGCATCATGACCTCCTTTTTTTGGGCATGTTGTGACAAGGATTTTTGGGCATCCTATGACAAGGGTTTTTGGGCATCCTGTGACAAGGGTTTTTGGGTGACAAGGATTTTTGTGCGTGTTGTGATGTTTTCTCCTTTCTGTTGATCTCAAAAATTGGCGGTCCAATATTGACTTGCCTTAAGGGGGAGGGGACCCTATGCTATATAATTTGATACCATCAACCGCTCACTTTAGCAAGCTGCTATGGCACCTCAAACTCATAAACCTGTTTCCCAATAACCAGGGTTGGGGTTTACCACAAGCACCCCAATTGGTCATTCCATTCCTTAACATGTGGAACCGAGCATCCTATGACAAGGGTTTTTGGGAATCCTGTGACAAGGGTTTTTGGGTGACAAGGGTTTTTTGTGCGCGCTGTGATGTTTTCTCCTTTCTGTCGATCTCAAAAATCGGTGGTCCAATATTGACTTGCCTTAAGGGGGAGTGGACCCTATGCTATATCATTTGATACCATCAACCGCTCACTTTGGCAAGCTGCTATGGCACCTCAAACTCATAAACCTGTTTCCAAATAACCAGGGTTGGGGTTTACCATAAGCACCCCAATTGGTCATTCTGTTCCTTAACATGCAGAACCAGAGCCTAGACTTCTGGCCTTAGAAGAGTTAGTTAATGAGTGATGTCTTAGAACATGGCTTGATCAATATGCTCACATCCGGCGCCAAGCCATAGATCAGCAGCAAAGTCTCATAACGTCTATGTGATGTTTGTTGTGTATTCCAAACTGGACAGGGGAAACACATGGATTACCAACATGAGGGAAAGCCATTGAATATGCTAATTCTTGGACTATAATAGACCAAGGATATGTACTAGAAATATTTGCCTTGACTTGTTGATTTCACTGTTAAGTTGAACATAAATGACAAACACAGAGGAGCACTAAGCAAGCTACAACACTTTGTACAAAATCGAATGAGTATAGATATAATGATGTTAGTTCCTGGAGATCCTGTAGAGTGGATGCTTGGTTGCTCTATAGGTTCCAAATATTTAGGTTCCTCATTAGATGCTTCACTAGATGAATCATATATGGGGCCGCCAAAACTATGATTATTGATTTCAAATATAACATCCAACTCTTCATGAAATGGATAAATGTATGCATTTTCCATCTCATCATCAAACAAGGGTTTTCCTACAAAATATTCCTCATCAGAATCTCAACAATATGGACCATCTAATTTAGGTTATTTGGATGAGGTAATATAATAGGAGAATGGGTTCTTTCATAACTAACAACCCAAAGGGTCTCTGTCTATACTGCCTGCTTCTTCACCAACTTCAATCCGTCCTTATCAGCTTTCAAACATGGGTTTTCTTCATTGTGCATGCATTTACATTGATCAGCTAATGACATACCCAATTTGACAGTTTCAGCTAACCCACATTTGACCCATATTGGTTGATATGGATTCTAAAGTCTGGCCAATCTGAGCGTTACAATTAGTAGACGAACCCATCACATTTTGGTTTGCATTCAAATTGGTTTGATTGTTTTTACGTGAGTTATCTCAGCAACCAGTTCCCAAATAAGCTATTAATCCGAATCTACCCAAATGTGATGCTTAAGGGAGGTTTAGAGAAGATCATTGAAGATCATTATAAAAGCCCTAGGTTAGAAAGAAACTCGAACTTCAACCCAGTATTTTCCAGATTGTAGCGACAACAAGGGTTTGCCAGAATTCTACCAAATGTTATGGATTTCTTCTTTAAGGTGTTTTATTATAGAAACCTTATATTAGAAAGCAATTGTCCTTGAGGATAGCTTTCAAGAACTCTGTCGACATGAACTATATCTGACAAAAGATAACAATTGTTCAGCTAAGCAATGGTGACGACTCGTGGTATTATGCCTCACAAGTTTGCGATGTTGCAACCCCATGAAACATAATACCAAGAGTCGTCGCCATTATTGGCCAACACTTATTAGCTATTTTAGAGTTAGTGAATTGAAAGTGCCTAAGTCAACGCAAAAAACAAAGGTAATAAGTTTGACTAAATAAACTATTTTGATTATTGTACCTACATCTTCTACTACATGCATTGCTTGAGTGCCTCACCTATCTCGACATACTATCAACATTATTATTATTGGTATGTGTACCTTCTCTCAATGACAGTCTTAGTTTAGGGATGTATTGAGGTTTATTCCACATATTTGCTAGTGTATGCATCCAATACTTGCTAGTTACTTGATCACTATTAGGGAACAACTTTAGCTCTATCATGTTAACCTTACTTCATCCAGCTAAAAGCAGTTCACATATTCAAAGAACACAATACTAAGGCTGATAGCTTATTCAAAGAAGCATTAACCTTGGCCTCATACCATTTTCAGTTTACTGAATTCACTGATGGTGAATGTACTGATCAAGGCACTTTCCAGCTTTTCTAGCCCTTAGCACTTGAGTCTTTTATGTACTGTTGATATTGACATCCTTTGGATGATTAAGGTGGATGATCCCCTCATATTATTGATCTCTCTTGTTTATTGCTTCTTTGGATTAGCTACTTCAGTATTAGACTTGAATTCTCTGTCTGTTGAAGGTTAGTGATGTGGATGTAGTCAAGATTCCTATATTATAGGTGTTACCTTTGAAGGTTTGTCCAGTATTCCTGTGAAGCTGATCAATTATCATCTGTCTGCTGATGATGAACATAGCTGTATCTATTCCGACACCTTTATGTCGGATATTCGACGGTGATATAAATATTTTTTTATAAGCATTCTTTTCAGTGATTGTTGTCTGATGCATCCGTGCGAAATGTCAGATGACGTTGGATTCTGACATCAAATTTCGGGTCCAAATCCTATTGTGTAAGGGAGGTTTAGACAAGGATTCGACTTCCACCATAGCCATGATAGTTAGAGTTTTTTTGCTCACATGTATGCTCGTTCCGTTGGATAAGGATGAAAATCGGTCGCTACCCCGAGCAGGATTTCTGAGCCATGTTTTGTTATAAGAAAGAAACTAGAACCTAACCCCTAGATCATTGAAGATCATTATGAAATATTAAATTTTTTTCTACATACCTGTTAATATCATCGTCAAACAAAATTGTCCATGAGTACAGAGTTCAAGAACTCTATCCACATGAACTATATCTCACAAAAGATAACAAGTGTTCCGCCAAGCAACGGTGACGACTCGTGGTATTATGCCTCACAAGTTTACGATGTTGCAACCCCACGAAACATAATACCATGAGTCATCCCCATTATTAGCCAACACTTATTAGCTATTTTAGAGTTAGTGAATTGAAAGTGGATAATTCAACGCAAAAAACAAAGGTAATAAGTTTGACTAAATAAACTATTTTGATAATTGTACCTACATCTTCCGCTACATGCATTGCTTGCATGCCTCACCTATCTCGACATAATATCAACATTATTATTATTGGTATGTGTACCTTCTCTCACTGACAGTATTCTTCCTATTTATTCTCCAAAACAACTATATTATAGGGCCTTTTGGCACGACATTGTTTTGCATGCAACTTTTATTTTGTCAATCTTAGAAAGAAACTCGAACCTAACCCAGTATTTTCCAAATTCTAGTGACAACGGGGGTTTGCCAGAATTCTGCCAAATGTTATGGATTTCTTCTTTAAGGTATTTTATTATAGAAACCTTATATTAGAAAGCAACTCGAACCTAACCCAGTAATTCCCAAGCTTTAAACACCATGAGACCTTGGACTATGTCGGATATTTTCATTAAGTGATTGAATGAAGTAATCCACTTACAATAACTACTTTTTCAAAATATTAAATTTTTTTCTACAATATACCTGTTAATATCATCATCAAACAAAACTGTCCATGAGGACAAAGTTCAAGAACTCTGTCCACATGAACTATATCTCACAAAAGATAACAAGTGTTCAACTAAGCAACGGTGACGATTCTTGGTATTTTGTTTCACAAGTTTGCCATGTTGCAACCTAATGAAACATAATACTAGGAATCGTCACCATTATCTAGCCCTTAGCACTTGAGTCTTTTATGTGCTGTTTCTATTGACATCCTTTGGATGATTGAGGTGGATGATCCCCTCATATTACTTATCTCTCTTATTTATTGCTTATTTGGATTAGCTACTTCAGTATTAGACTTGAATTCTCAGTCTGTTGAAGGTTAGTGATGTGGATGTAGTCAAGATTCCTAGATTAGAGGTGTTACCTTTGAATGTTTATCCAGTATTCCTGTGAAGCTGATCAATTGTATTCCTTAGGGTTACCTTAGGGTTGAAAATTAGTATGGGAAAACAAATTAGCGTTGCCTTAGGGTTGAAAATTAATATGGGAAAACAAGCATCATCAAGACAAGCTAAAAGGAATAAATCAGCAAATATTGCAAACTGATATAAATGAATTTAAAACATTCTTTTCATTGCTGAATGTGCCAACTAGCAGATCTGGAAATGTCTGATCTTCACCACCATTGATTATATATATATATATATATATATGATTGTCGTAGGTTACCACTGGGAAAAATTCCTCTGAAGTGCTGGCTTATGCACTACAGGGTAGCAGTGAAGAGGTTAAAACATCGACTTTACAAGATCTCCAAGAACTCAACATCATTATTCGTCCATTATTGTAAAGGCATTGTACTAGAATATTTGCTTGGACTTGTTGATTTCACGGTGAAGTACTTGAACGTAAATCATAAACAGAGAGGAGCACTAAGCAAGCTACAACACTTTGTAGTAAATCGAATGAGTAGAGATATAATGTCTGGAGCAGTCTGCATACAGCCTTCACTTGAATGATGTTAGTTCTTGGCAATCCTAACATCATTCAAGTGAAGGGTGTATGCAGACTGCTGCAATATCATGATTCGACCATGAGGTGCTTAATTGACTGGAAATTGGGTTCGGTAATACTTTGCCATTAATGGACAATCATGAATCTTATGGTTTATGCTTTGGGTCTTGAAGCAAGTACTAGGTATTTGGATGTCCTCTATTTTTTATTTGAACATTTTATGTCAATTTTCACCGTGTCTGATTTTTTTTTGTCCCTCTTACAATTAACACGATAAGATGACCTTTGTG
>LPNX010767051.1:262997-276686 GCA_001517045.1 Pseudotsuga menziesii
AGAAAATACTATAGACTGATATAAATGTATTTAAAACATTCTTTTCATTCCTGAACGTGCCAAGTAGCAGATCTGTAAATGTCCGCTCTTCACCACCATGGATTATATATATATATATGATTGTTGTAGGTTACCACTAGGAAATATGCCTCTGAAGTGTTGGCTTATGCACTTCAGAGTGGCACAGAGGTTAAAACATCCACTCTATAGGATCTCCAAGAACTCAACATCATTATTTGTCCATTACTGTAAAGGAATTGTACTAGAAGATTTGCAAGGACTTGTTGATTTCACGGAGAAGTTGAATGAAACAGAGAGGAGACTAACCAAGCTCCTCTTTGTTTCTAATTTAGGTTCAACTAAACAATAAAATCAACAAGAACAGGCAAATCTTCTAGTACATCTCCTTTATACTAATGGAAAAATAATGATGTTAGTTCTCTGGAGATCTTGTAGAGTGGATGTAAATGTTGGCTCAAACTCATACACGAGTTTGCAGTAGTGTCCAACCAAGGTGGTCTATTATAGTCCAAGCATTAGCATATTCAATGGCTTTCCCTCATGTTGGTAATCCAAGCATTAGCATATTCAATGGCTTTCTGAAAGCCAGTTTTTCCATTGTTCATCACTTTTCATAGGGCTATTCATGCCCAGAAATGCCTTTTAACCCTCCAATTTGGCCCAGATTTAGAGGTACGCCTATTCGGTGATGGATAAGTGCACAAGGGTTCCCAAGATGGTGAAATAGGGTTGCTTCATACCATTTTTTACTGCCAAATAGGTTTGTTTGTGCCCAGAATTCATGTGGATGCTGCTATAAGGCATATGAATGAGATTTTAGGGTTGCTTTCACCCACGAATTTCTCATTTTCACAGCCAGAATTGCAAAGAGCGCCTCCTATTGCCATTGATGATCATCTTTTATTGCTGCAATGTGCCCAGATCTGAAAGTTGGCCTAATTATAGCTTATTTGAGATGCTTTATTGTTTGTTGCGACCTTCAGAATGCTCCCAAAGTGCTCATATTTGTCCCTTTGATGCTCATACTTGATTCTAGAGTTGTTTATGCCCATAGGACTGTCAACATTGCTCCTAGTGTGACATTCAAAATACCAGGTTTGTTCTTCATCATCAGCTTTAAAATCAGCAAATATTACAGACTGATATAAATGTATTTAAAACATTCTTTTCATTCCTGAACGTGCCAAGTAGCAGATCTGGAAATGTCCGCTCTTTGTCCATTACTATAAAGGAATTGTACTAGAATATTTGCGAGGACTTGTTGATTTCACGAAGAAGTTGAAACAAACAGAGAGGAGACTAAGCAAGCTACAACTCTTTGATGTACGCGCACATTGATGCGCATGAAAAGTTTTGTAGCTTGCTTAGTGCTCCTCTTTGTTTCTCATTCAGGTTCAACTAAACAGTAAAATCAACATGTACAAGCAAATCTTCTAGTACATCTCCTTTATAATAATGGAAAAATAATGATGTGAGTTCTCTGGAGATCTTGTAGAGTGGATGTAAATGTTGGCTCAAACTCATACATGGGTTTGCACAGAGGTTAAAACATCCACTCTACAGAGTAGCACAGAGGTTAAAACATCCACTCTACAGGATCTCCAAGAACTCAACATCATTATTTGTCCATGTCACATCCCCGGTTTCGACCCCGTATGCATGATGTATATAATGTAATTAATCATGGTGAGGAGCTCAAGGCAAAAGCCCCACCATCGATTTTGGTTGTGTATGTTCGGCAATGGGGATATTTGCCGATGGTTTGTTGTGCTATCCGGCACCTTATAATTTGACATCATGTAAACACGCGCATCAAATAAAACTAAAACCACAACCAGCTACGGCAGTGCAACGTTGAATGAAAAGGGCATGGTTCCAAAGGATAAGGGGGTGGGGGATGTCAAACCTTGGTTGTGGGGGAAAACCCATGTTTTATTACCTTGTTGTTTTGCCAATTTTGTTATTTGTCACCTTTTGTCTCACCCAACCTTGTCAACCTCTTTAATGCTCAGCTGGTGGTTGAGGAGTTATGGCTGAGGGCATTTATTGCTGAAGTGGTGGTGGTTGTGGGAGGATGTCATCCTTACCCAATTGCCCACTCCACCCATGTCTGCCCATTCTTCTCCCTCGCGCACTCTTCCCTGGTGAGTTTTACACTCTCACCACGATTTTGGTCTGTTGTCTTCTCACGCACAAGCTCTGGGTGATTTTAGTCTCACGCAGACATTTTCTGGGGCTCCACGAGTTGCTGAAGCACCCACGCACTGTAATTCGCGTCCTTGCTGTTGCTTTGTTCATCCACGGGCAAAATCGGAGTTGTTTTCTCCTCACGCAGGGCCTCTACTGCTGGAATCCTCACGCAGAAATCGGGTATCTCTTTCCCGTGCATTTTGCTGTTGGGTGAAAGTTTTTCCTCTCGCACAGACTGTTTGGGTCGTTTTTCCCATGCCGTGAACCATGCTCGCTGATTGTGTTGGGGCTGTTGTCTTCCCCATGAGTTTTGTCGGCTGTGGGTTCCAATTTCGTTTTGGACCACTGTGGATTGCTAATTCGTGGGTTGAATTTTCCTTGTCTGTCCACGCTGGGAGTTGTTCTTCTCCTTTGTTGGGACTGTGTGAGTTGCCATTAGTCACCCGGAGGAATTGTGTGTGTTGTTGGCTGAATTTTCCTGTTTTGGGACTGTGGGCTGTTGTTATCCTTCATTGTGTGTTGTGGCTGCTGATATACCCTGGTTTGGGTGCTGTTGTTGAGTTGTTTTGGCCACGTTAGGGCCAAAACCAACTCTGAGTTGCCTTATAGGCTGGAGCTGTGTCTTACCTTTCGCTTGGGACTGTCACCGGTCTTTTTTCTTCTTCACAGGGTTGTGAAGGGAATTGTTTTGCTGCTGGTATGCAGTGGTTAGTCCCTTGGATTGTGCTGGCTTGGCTTGTTTGTTGACATCCTGTAAAACCCAGCTATGATTGGTTTGTTGTTTGTGTCCCATTGGCTATGTGTAAGCCTGCAATTGACCCTTAGTCCGGAGGAATCATGCCCAGCTCGGGGGTGGCAGTGTTGCTGAGAGATAGATGAGCAAGCTGGCCTATGGTTGGGTGGAACGTTGCAGCGACGTAGCTGGTTGCGGGTGAATTCTTCATCAAGAGATAAGTGCTGCTGGTTATTCCATCTCTGCAAATTTTATATTGATGTTAAATGAATTATAATGAACATGGAGATTGCTGGAATGTGTGTGTTTGCTTCCGCTGTATGATTGAAGATAAATGCATCTGTGTATGCTTAATTCCAGCATTGTTTTCATTTGATTTCTGTTTATGTTCATTGGGCATCTTGCCCGGCTGTGTTGTTGTGTTGGTCGCGTCCTCTTCGCCAGTTGAGGGACGGGGACGTGACAGTCCATTACTGTAAAGTGCTCAGATTTGTCCCTTTGATGCTCATACTTGATTCTAGAGTTGTTTATGCCCATAGGACTACCCAACATTTCTCCTCGTGTGACATTGAAAATACCAAGTTTGTTCTGGAAGGCATAAATAGGGCCAATTCACCTTGGTGTACTGGTTTATTGTTAGAGGAAGGCCTTCTCTCATTATTTGAGGAACATTCACCCTTGGAGACACATGCATAAGGGAAGTGTTCATCCCTACCAAAGGAGAAGGTGATCATTTGAAGCATGTTTACACTATTTTATACACCATTTCATGAGAGATATTACATGCTTGGAGGTTACTCATTGAGTTGGTCCAATTGGAAGGTTGTTCACATGGTTCATGCCCTATTTTGTGAAGAACGATTTTGTATTCAGGAGCTGCTTTATAGATTGACTATTGTGCACATGGGTGGCATCTAGGGCCTACAAAGCAAGTTGTGTTTTACTCCAAATAGTGTTATGATGTATAGGAATCCTACAAACCTAATTGACTCGACAATGAAGTAGGTTTAGAGTCTAGATGTTTATATTTCTACGTTATTTTTTTTTTGAATTGAAGTGTCATGTGTGTGGCCTGTGCATTCCCACGTTCACTTGGTCAATTTAGTACGGATTGGGATGAATTGACCATTTTGTTACCGATCCATTCAGTCATACCCTGATTTGCTTGGTTCGGTACCAAACTTGTCACTCCAATCGTTTCAAATGCCGAGTTAGCTCGGTTTGGGGTCAACTCAGTTGACTTAGCCACCTCGGTAGAAAAACACTTGATTAAATCTGCAACTATTATTGTTGAAAAGGGGTTAGGCCAATAAAAGGAAAAGGCAATGTTAGGAAAAGGAAATGCAAGCAATAAGTGAGAATGGAGAATTGTATGTAACTAAAAGAGGGGCATACATAAGATTTCTTAGGGTATACATAAATTTTTGCATACAATCCCATTAGTATCATAAATTATGGGAGAGATCAGAAAAACATCCCTACACAAATATTAACCGATAAGTATGGTTTTGGTGTTTCATTTGGAGAATAAAATCCTATAACAATAGTTGTTATTATGACTCTCAAAGGGTCCTAGATGAGATTTTTGCACTTTTAGGCAGTTCAACTTTCAAGCAAAAGAAGCCATCAACAACAAGTATGTGCACCCTAGAAAACATGGAAAAGATCATAAAACATATTAGGTAAAATGGATAATCATCTACAACAGTGACAAAATCATTTATGGGAAAACTAAAAACCACATAAAGGAGATATGTTCTTTGAAGGAGATAGTCCATTAAAGGAGAACCTGTAGGTTTTGTATAGACATATATTGGCATAAATTGCAGTGTTATACGTGATGCATACGCATAACATATTGTCTCAAGCTTGACAATGTTGAAAGGCTAAAGTACAATGGCCACAAGAATACATATGAAGCTTATGAAGCCTACCCAATTCATGTTAGCAAAAGGAAATGCAAGCAATAAGTTAGAATGGAGACTTGTATGTAACCAAAATAGGGGCATGCATTATAATTTTTAGGGCTACCAAATGCCCACATCTGTTAACCAAAATCATTCTTGACAAGATTTTTCTTTAACAAGTTATTGGCTTGCAAGTCTTTCCAAGTTTTTTTTATTATAAGTCTTTCCACGTTTTTTTGCTGGTATTTTGCTATGCTTATGCCAAAAATAAATTTGGCCACGGTGTAGGTAGAACCAAACAGGTATTTTTCAGACCTGTCTTCCTCTAGCGAAGGGAGTTTGGGAAGGCTAGAGGAAAGTGAGACATCCAGTAGGTATACACGGGCTAAATCAACTAGATGTCAGAAGATCAGAAGAAAATTCGACAAACGCATGAATTTTTTTCTCCAAGGAGGGGGGTCATGTTCCTATGAAGATGAGACAGTGGGAGACATCGACGTGCCCTTAAGGTACCAACACCTAGTGAAACAATGGGTGCCTAGCGATCTTCCTAAAATAAACACTGATTTTTGTGTGAATGAGAGGATATATATAATTGCACCATCCTCGTTGCATGGATTGGGTTTGTTTTGCATGAGCGACATAAAGGTTGGATACGGTAGATGTACAGAATTGATGGAGTATGTTGGACCCTGTTACAACTACAGTGATTGGATGCGCATGTTCCAATATACACGAAGTATGCGTAGATATGGGTTGTCAGCGAATTATATACAACTGAAAGACAAAGCTCAAAATAAAGGAGTAACGATGTACATGGACGGAAGGAAAAAAACAACTGGTAATATTGTGGGGTTTATAAACAGTACACAACCAGGGTCTACATTAAACCAACCCAACTGCATATTCGAGTTCCGTGAAGGAAACCATGTCTTTGTATGTGCAATTAAATCAATAGTTACTGGCGAAGAACTGCTTATTGATTACAATTTGAATCGTGTAGATACAAACAATGTTATTATGGTTGTGGTAAAACAAACAATTTAACCACCCTTTTATTAATTATTTTAATGTCTATAGGAATTTTTGTTAGCATATAATTGAAATCATCTACTTTTCATCTTTCCTTATGTAAATTTTAGTATGTTTTTGATGCAGGGTTCTCTCAGGGGCACCTCCATCTCTGTAGATGTTTGTCGACCCAAGTCAAGGCAGCAGGTATACACCGATATTGCCAATGTAATATTAAATTTAGGATGGACATACAGAGACATTGTTATGTATTTTCATTAGTATATTAGGTTCGTTTATATAATATTATCGATTTTCCATGCAGAGTGCTGATCAAGGAAGCCAACCGGCTATTGATCAACCGACTACAGCATCAGGGCAATAGCCAAACATGAATGTAATTCTCCATTTCAAATACTTTAAAATCATAAACATGTCTATCCTGACGCATTATGTTTATTTTGTTATGTATTCTCTCATTTTTATGGTTGCGTTCATGATGGTAATTTTGTCTATATTTTTTGCAGATTGACCAGGGAAACTCCCCAGCTGTTGATCAAACAACTGGAGATTCGAGGCAACCATTTAACCTAAATGTAATTCCACATTCTAAATACTTCAAAAATGTACACACATAAAACATGTAGCACAATGTTTATTTCTGTTTTTGTTCTATATTTGTTAGCTTATACATATTGCGTTCATTGTGATAATGTTCTCTACTTTTTTTGCAGGTGGTTGATTGAGGTAAATCCCCATCTGTTGATCAGACAACACCCTCGGCTAGGCGTCAGGTAATCCTAGATGTAATCCCTAACATAATTATTTGCGCACACTATATTTTCAAAGACTAAGCAATTTTTTATATATTTCAATTGCAGACAGGGGATTCCATTTATCAAACAGCGTCTCAAAACTCTTTACATAATGAGGTCTCTCGGTTGATGAGAGATAGAGAAATTAGAGAGTCTGCAAACCCGTTGAGGGTGCTACAAAGGACAAGGGAAAAACAAAACGAGGAACTGATTCATCTGACATTGGAAGTTCCACTATCAGAAGGTCTTGAACAAAGGATTCCATTGTTGTTATAGCAACGTAAACAAGTGGATGTAAGTTATCGAATAAAAATGTAAATTCATTTATAAAAACTTTATAATATTTGATTTTATATGTTGTTGAACTTATAATACAATGGGTTTAATTTACAACGCGCTATGGAGATTATCAGTGGTGATCAAGGAAATGTTGGTCCCAGTGACCAAACCACTCCACATACACCACATACTGCTCCCATATTGTCCATTGAACAATCGAAAACACGCTCTGCGACATCGCCGAGGGCAGCGGAGGGTGCAGCCGATGTTGCCCCACCCACAACAAATGCTGCAGAAGAAGGGGTGGATGCAGGGCTAGATAGAGATGTGGAAGCATTTCCTGGATCTTCTCATGTGACTAGCACTGGTTCAATAAAGTGTACATTTTTGGTGAATGAAGAACTGGTTCCAATAAATATAGAGAGGATTCCATGTCATTATATATTGTTCAATTTATTTTTTATAATTTATGTCTAATATACCGATAATATTTTCTAATGTTGACTAATGATGGCAATAATGTTTTGCAGGAAATGATATATTTTATAAACACATGAATGATTTGGCCTTGGAGATCTTCGGGCCCACCATCCACACAATGTGGAACAAGCAGCCAAAATCTTTAAAGGATGATCTAACTAATCGCTTGGTTAGTCTGTTCGGAAAAGATACCTTTGATACATTTAAGGTACTACAGAAGGCTTGAAAACATCTAAAGATTGTCCAAAACCAATATAGGGTTCACCTAGAAAGGAACCCTAGGTATGAGCGCCCTCCAATGATTCCATCTATGGAGTGGAAAGCCCTGGTGGAAGATGGAAAAGAGAAGAGCCTGAGAAAATCAGGAAAGATACCACCAGGTGGAACATGGAGGTATGCAATACATTCCAAAATGTAGTGGTAAGCCTTATTTTTACTAGTTTTTATATCAATTTTGGTACATCAACTAATGTATTTAAAAACTTAATTAGACTCTCGGACAGATCTAAGGCCACAAAGGCAAGAATTGAAAAAATTGGCCAACACAAGCTTGGGCCTAGTGGTTATTCCAACTTGGGGCCCGATATCTAAGTATCGCAAAACCCGAATCCGCATCCAAATATCATACAAATTATTATTTTTGTTTTGTTCTGAAAAAATTCTTTAAAATTAATGACATCATGCAAATATGAAGGCCGACCAGTTCAAAGAATTGCCCAGTGCAAATTACATGAAGCTTGGCTTCGAACATGGCTTTGACGCCGTTGTTGAACACCGGAGAAGCTTGTCTGTGAATACTGCACGATCTTCTGTTGATCCATCTGGTGCCTAGGTATCTGAAAATTGTATAGTTTAATGATAATTTATTAATTCTCATGCAATTTGTTCCTTATAAATAAACTAACGTAAATTATTTATTCCTTTTTGTGCAGGAAAGTAATGATCTCGTTCATGTCGATGATGTAGTACATGACCAACCAAATGAAGATCATGCTTCTCATCCTGGTAATGAATTTATTAATGTGCTACTGTCTTTTATAGACCATTGCAGATGATGAACATTAATTCTAATTCTACACAATTCAACTACAGAGCATGTAGCTGTAGATCATAACACGGAACAGGTTGGGCCAGTACGAGATAATGTTGAACATGTTGATGTGCACATGGCAGGTAAAAACACACATTTGTAATGTTTTTTAAATGAATTACTCGTATTTATCAAAATATAAATATATTAATGAAAGATTTTGACATTATTGCAGAAATTCATCGCCCCTCACCTGAAGTTCAAGCTTGCGAGCAGACTAGTAGGGATATCGATGATCAGATTCCCGAAGATGTGACTCTAACTAAATATTTAAAGAGAAGAAAAGTAAAAAGGAAGTGACTAAATAAATTTTGAGTAATTCTTATTTATAAAAAAAAAATTAATGTTTTTTTCCTCTGTTTCATGAATGAATGTTTTACTAAATTGTTTACTGATATTTTTTTTTCTGCCATTGACTAAATTAATGTTTTAATGAATGAGTTAATGAATGGTTTTTTCAGCTGTTGAATGATTGAATGGTTAAATGAATGGTTAAATGAATGTTTTAAAGAATTATTTAATGAAAGAAATTTTCAACTATTGAGTGAAATAATTTGCATTGTAGATGCATTGTTATTTGCATTGTGAAATAGTGAAATAAATTGTTATTTGTAAGTATAAGAATTGGGTTTGGGGAGTTGAGAGTGATGTGAGGGGGGGGAGGGACCATAAGAGCTTCCACCTTCACGTAGTTGGTCCTGTTTAGTAGAGAATATTAAATTATTCTTGAAACAAAGAGGAACTCAATGAATGGTAAGGAAGAATACATTAAAAAACATCTATTTATATATTTTTACTGTGTAATTTTCACTATTGCTATTTGACTCCTCCATTGGAACTTGTTACAGATAGCGTTGAGAAACATTTCCATAGTTAAGAGGCAAGAAATGGATTTTTGATTAGATCGATGGCCTTATATACATAGTATTTTTGGTTATCCATGTTTTATCAGGTGATATATTCTTAACAATTAATTTACTTGAATAGTTGAATAGTATTGTAATTTACATTGTAATAGAATTGTATTTATTTAGATTGTTTTTGTTATTTTCATAAACAAACATAAAAATATTTGATGGGTCCTAACATGAAACTATTACAACAGGACAAAAAATGGAGTATATTGAATGATGTTTTGAAAGGTAAAGCATAAGAAAACGGTGTGAAGATCCAGAAATCAAGGTATAAATATGTTTTCTTTTGTTTGATTGAGCTGTGTATTGGGTATTTATGCATGTGCACACACATACATTTAGTTGATGATGATGATTACCATACATAGAGGCAAACTTTGTTATATCTGATCTAAACAATTACCTTAAATATTTTGATTTATCGTGATAACTGGCCCCTTGGTAATACTTTACCAATACCATATAGCTAGGACAACAAAATTAAATGTAGGCATTTCATTACAAGAAATTTGATAGGCATTTGAGTTTTATGGGAATATGAAAGGTCAAAAGACAGAAAAAGATAGATAGACTTGAGAGGAAAATGGTATCTGAAGCGTTGTTTCCGTATTATTCCGCATGAGTATATTGTTATCTGCCCCAGTTTATCTTTCTCCAGTAGTTTTGTAATTTGTTTATTAATCTCATATCTTGTTCAACTTTAATGGTTGATTGTGCAGTGGTAAACCTATGTTTATATTTGTGCTTATCCATGTAGGTTGTGAGTTGGGCATCGTACACATTGGTATTTTCGGTTTCCATTGTAACTTTTCACCCCATTGTACACATTGGTATATCAACATGAATTACCAGCTGAGTTAATCATCCTTTTAAGGGTTTATACAATTACTCCTTAGCCTGAAAAGAATGCTTTTGGAAGGCAAAATTCAATTATATTGTTGACATTTCCCCATAACTCAAATATGACCCTAACTTGGTTGATTTTGTAGGTCTTTTTGATAGGTTTTAGGGCTAGAAATGATACTAACATTGATCAGTAATGAAAGAGTCCCTAAATTTCCCTGCTAAACAATTCAAATGGGGTCGTTGTAAGGCATAAAGTAACATTTTATCAAGGCCAAATTATCCCAACCCCTGAAACATGTCAAGTATGAAACCCTAACTTTGACTTTTGACTGGTTTTTTCAGGTTGCTTCTCAAGTTCGTGGATGTAGACAAGAAGATAGGTGACGCACTGGAGGATCTAGGGCTAAATAGGTAGACCAAAATTTGAGGGTGGCTTATAATTTGAAAATTGTTGTTATTTTTGGATTATTGAATTTTATAAATTTCTAAGGTTTTCTAGTTTATAAAAACACAGATATAATCTAACACTACACTAATCACACAAATGTGTATATTTACACATGAAATACTACTATATCTACCTCTAGGGTTTGTTGGAGGATCCTAATTAGGAAAAAATTCAGAGATATAAGGACAAACAAGAGAAAATTCCTTCAATAGGATGTTTTATAACATGTAAAAGTTGACAAAAGCTGGTAAAAATCCCTAATTCAGAGAAAACGCAGCATTACAACCACCATTCAATCCATAAAAGCATAATTTCACCAAACTTTACCAATGGAGCAACAAAGAAAACCCTAGATCCTCCTTGTGCTTGTGTTCTTCCAACAATGCTAGCATCAATCTTGCATGTGCATGAAACCCTAGAATTCACCCATCATTTTACCATAAATCCAAAGAAGAAATAGTAATATATTTGATAAGTTTCCCTTGTGAATCCATAGGCAAGCCTATATCATTAGAATGCATTAACAAAGCTAGAGTAGGAGTTTAAAGCAAAAACTTTGAAAAAACATACAATTTATTTTTGTGATCAACTTTTTCGTGGGCTTCATTTTGCTTGTCAAAAGTGGGCCATTCTAATGCTCCTACAACTCCACAGTCATTGTAAACCGGTCTTTATATGGAATCATTGGTTTATGCTCTTCAATATGAAGGCCCTCTTAAAGACTTCCTCTTTGTACGAAGTCATAGACAATAAGGCATTCCTTGCCCTGTGCATAATAGCTAATACAAAAAAGTTAGATGGTAATCATTGTGCTTAATACTTAGCCACCGATGCTGGTTATAATAAAACATTATGTTTGCTTGTAGTAAAAAGAAATTGTGAAGCCTTATAGAGTTTCTCTTCTTCTGGCAAATACTTTATTATTAGACCGTGAGATATCTCGACTTCAATATCTATTTGTTTGAGCAGCCAAAGCCTTCATAGACTCCATTCACTGCATCAAAGGCATTGACCCACTGATCATTGGTCTTCTTATAAATAAATCTTTCGTAAATGCTCTGTTTCCATCTCACCAGGAAAATAAAGGGATTCACTAGCTGCAAAAGGATTGGATGCTATAAACTCATGCTCCCAGCCTGTAGAAAACACAACAACAACACAAAGCATAAAAATGGAAAGCCTATATAATAAATTACAAAGGGAAATGTATGATAAATTTGGATAAATTGGGTTATAAGGGAGATCAATGTTTTTCTTGCATTGCCAGCCTCTCCCAAGGATCCACTTGTAACTATTTTGTTGTCTAAGTAACGGCAGAGGGAATCGTTGTCTTTGAAAGGTAGTTGAGCAAGGATACATAGTGATTTAGCTTTGGGAAGGTAAATTGTTGTCTATGTTGTATTTGTTGCTTGCAGGCCAGTAGGATAAGGTGTTTCTTTGGTCAATATAGATACTATGGATGGATGCCGCTGAGTGGAGTTTGGACCTCAAGCCTCAAGCCATGAGGCAATAAGTGTAGCTGTTAAAAATTTAGTCCAGTTAGGTGCAGTTGTTTGTGGCCAAAAAGGCCCAAAAAAATTAACTGAATCTGGTTTGAATCTCATCAAGCTGGGTGTAGAACCTCGATTAGGGATTTTGAGTTTTGTGGGTGGAGAGTTGTTGGGTCAACAGCTGCTGCAAATGCAAATAGATTTTTTTTGTTTTTTATATATGTGTTGAGGTTGACAGTATTGATCTGTGACCTTGTGGTCTGTTTTTGTCTCACTCTGCCCTACAACTACCTATCTCTCTCTCTCTCTCAGGTATGTCCATTGTTTCGTTAGTGACTTGTCTCCTAAGAGACAAAGTGTGATCGTATTATAAATCTAAGTATAGAAATTAAGGAATGTCTAAACCACATTGTTTTCTTCTATTTGTCCATTTATAATATTTTTGCATGTGCTTGACTAATTCTATTCATACATATCCTAGGTAACTGTAATTGATGGATGTACATAGTGCTAATATGTAGTAAGCCTGGCTTGGTTTGGAGAAAAATGGGTCATAGCATCAACTAAATGGATATTTAGTTTTGACATTGATGAATCATGCAAAAACGAGTAAACAGAGCTCTGTAATTGAATCACGTAGAATTGGAGAAGGCTTAATTGGGTCTTGGGCACAGCTACAGCAAAGACAACGTGAATTTCAATGTCAATAGAGTGGATAACATGGTTATACAGGCTATTAGTCTTCTTGAAACCTTGGACAAGGACATCATGAACACCTTCTGCATGAGATTAAGGTATTGCAAGTTTAAACTTAGTATTGTTTTTACTTTTTGGGGGGTTTTATATGAAACAACATTTAAGATAGTTCAGTCAAGGTCAATTCTAACAGCTGTCAAGTTGAGGTCAATTTCCCATAAGTGTCTTTTAATTCTTTAGTTAGGACTCATGAATCATATTTATACTGAAACGTAAAAGGATTTGTTTATTAACTTATATTTATATCAGATCCATGATTTCTTTGTTCTCTGAGATGTGTTTTAAAATTAATATATTTGATATTCCTGAGGAATAAATAAAAATATACAATTGACTAGTCCTGCAAGGACTCAAGTGTGTTGGATACTGTTTTGTTGTCCATCATTCAAAAACAAAGAAATTTAAGAAAACTATTAAAAGTCTTCCCTATGTATTCTCTAGAATACTCAATTTTTCATCAATACATAATCATCAAAAGAGTCCTAATATCTAAAGCAGCAATACAACAAGACGAGCATAACCAGTGTCTACATCCCTCAGCTATGACTTCGAACTAATCTGCCATTAAGTGGTTGTTAGTACAAGTCTTTTCTGAATCATATAGGAAGTGACTTTTCTAAATTCTTGTTTGGTTTAGGTACCCTTCTGTAACAACAAAGTATATTTAGAAAGCTTGTCTTCCATTGAGTTGAAATCACATATCTTGAAT
>LPNX010767051.1:276722-348731 GCA_001517045.1 Pseudotsuga menziesii
TACAACAAAGCCAACATGATATTCAATGTCAATAGAGTGGATAACATGGTTATACAGGCTATTATTCTTCTCGATACCTTGGACAAGGACATCAACACCTTCTACAAGAGAGTAAGGTATTGCAAGTTTAAACTTAGTTTTGTTTTTACTTTTTTTGGGGTTTTATATGAAAAAACATTTAAGATAGTTCAATCAGGGTCAATTCTAACAGCTATCTTTTATACAAGGAAAAATCTCAGAATAATGGTGAGGTACCATTACTGGAACAGGCCCCAATCATGGGAACATACTCAACATACTTTTTTTTTCCAGGCCTGCAAATCTATGACTGAGGAGGAATTGACCGCAAACAATGAACCATGTTGCTCAGAGAAATTTGACAAAATTGGCAACTCTTTAGTATTTTCTCTCAAATCCATCACTGACTGTTTAGAAACTTGTTGATTCTTCTTGCCTGTATTCTCAACACTTGTATTCTCAAACTCATCTCCTGAAATGTCTGACAATTTTGAATGTAAAGATTCTCTCTTTGAGCCCTTTGACACACTCCACATATTAACCTCTGCTCGATCATTTGAGCTGCTTGTCAACTCACCAATTTCTGGTCCAAACAAGTTTCCTTCAGTGGTCAAATTCTAGGCTGAAACCATGTGGGGGTAAGTGAAATCTTTGGATTTTTTTTTTTTAAATCCACCAACAAGCGTCGCTTTTTCGACGTTCTTTCGACACTTCGGTAAACCCATCCGACGGTCGTTTCATGACTCCGACGCTTTTTCCCGTCTGACGACCGACGGTTAAAGTGTTGGACCACGTTGAATATTCGACGCGGTCACCATGCCACTGACCCTTTTCTCGTTGGAAGGCTAACTCTTCTAGTGTTGGATGGCATTGGATTTTTGACACTCTTTGGATAAAAATATTGATGACGTCGCTATTCCTCCGACGCTTCTGTCCGTCGGAAGGCCGACGTTTCAAGGGTCGAAGGACGTCAGGTTTTCGACGGTTTATGCAATTTTGATTGGCACTTTGGAAGGAAAAATGTTCGAATATGCGACACAATAGTGTGTCGGATCTTTGATCCACATTAGTAGAATGTTGAAGATCCAGCGTTACGCCACCGATGGTAAAAAAAAGTGTATGTGTCGAAAATGCGACAGAGAAGTGTCGAATTTCAGACATGTAAGGTGTCATATTTTGGGTTGAAATTATGTTGTGGAGGTTGTATTTGGGATGCCATTAGCTATGGTAAGCTACCAATCCCGTTTTCCAAATGCCAAGGGAGAAAATGCGATACTAGCAAAATGGATACTACTGTGGAAGAATTTTGCGTTGGGTGTTTAATAGTTTTTGAAATGTCAAGTTGTCATTTTTATTTTGTTAGCCATTTGGCTTTGTTTCTCAGCAAAAACACTTCTATGTGTTATGTTAAGGGTTTGCATATGTAGGGATTTAATAAATGTTTATAAGCTCACCCCTTATGGGATTTTGTATGTATTTCTTTCTTGTAAAATAAAGGGGTTCGCAGAGGGATTTTAAGCCTCACGTTCTCGGTTTATAACATGATATGGATGTGTATTAGTTCTTACGTTGAATGGATGCATTTTCTGGGTTTTTCAAACCCTATTCATTGACTGTGTTTATCTTACTATGGATTGGTTGCTTAATGTTTAAGTTAATCTATTAGGATTTTCACAATAAGATGCATGAAATGATTTATAGTTTATGTAAAATGCAATATTTGGGGCTTCCGTTGTTAGATTCATTGGCTAAGTAGTCTAAGTTATGTGTATTATTTCAGTCTCATGGATTTGTATGATTATATAGAGTATGTATAAATGTTTATATCTATTGATATGATTATCTTTTTATTTATCGTTTGGCATTCTTCTATAAAGGATGACCTGGGGTTTTGATATGGAACACTATCGAGGTTCAGATGAAACTGATATTTGTTTATTAATCTTAATGGTTAATTCTATATAGAGATTTGGCAGATCACGTAAGGGATTTGACTTAGTTATCTTAATTTGTATTTTATCTTATTGCCACCTATGTGATTCTAATGAAATAAATGAGATGTTAATAATAATATCTGGATTTTATTTATTGGGTATTGTTAATGAATAAATTCCTTTGTATGTTAATCGAATGTAAAGAGCTATTGTTTAGGTTTAGATTTAGTTTTTTATCTTACTATAAAGCTTACTAGTATTTTTTTTAGGGTTAGGGTTTAGTTCTTTTATTTTCCTCATCACTACTTCTGAAAGCAGTTTCTTTCCTGTACTTTATTAATTCCTATATAACATATAAATGGGAAACAAATATATGTAAATATTTATAGTTATAAATACTTAAACATCTCACCTAAACTTATAATTATATATACATATATTCAACATAAGTTCTAACGATAAGATGTCTATTCCTAATATTTCAAGCATTCATGAGACAATCTTTTAAACAAAACAAAATCTAAACCGTAGCTAACCCTTTTTCATACATATAACTAATAATACTCATAAATTATTCAAATAACTAAAAAACCCTAATTACTCTTTTACATTAACATAATCAATAACTATTCAAATAAATAGAACTGAAATGAAGAAATGAATATCACATCCTAATTACTCATGTACATTACACTATCCAAAATTTGCTTAGATAATAAATATTTAACAAGGAAATAATTATCAAATCCTAACTAAGAAGTAGAGGAAGTAAATCTTTCCTTGAATGATGTTAACATGAAACACAGAGCTCTAGCCAATACAATTTATAAAAAAAAGTACTATGAAACCCTAGCAATGTTTTAATCTAGGAGAATAAAAGTCTTTTCTTATAATCTTAGGGAGACTGTAAGTTAACAAATCAAATAACCAAACTTAATATAATAGATACTTTTATTCTATCCAAACATCTTAATATGGAATATAAAGAAATGAAATTATCTATAAATAAGAATATAACAGTAGCAACTTAAATAACTTATTTGGAAACTCCTTTCAGGCAACTTGATATGGGACTACCCAGTTCCACCCTACCATAGATAACTGCAATTGTTCAATATCTTTCAACCTTTGCAAATATCACCCTCAAGCTGAACCAAGCTTATTAGAATACTACACTTAGAGTTATTTGTTGTCAAACTCTTGCCTTAAGCAGATGTTGCCATCAGGTTCCCTTTACTTGACATTATGGATTCCCTTATTTGCATAAGCTTCCTCATTCAGGAATTATTTCTTTCCAGATCACACCATTGGAACAAAAATAGATCTGAGTACTCAAATGGAAATCTAGGATAGACCTTTTGTAGAAAACAGGTAGCTTTGCCTCTGCAAGCTCCTCCATCTACCTTACATTCTTATATTCTTAGAATATTTAAAAAGGAGGGCTTGCTCTCTCTTTTTCAGGTTCAGAAGGTTATGATTAGAGAGGAAACTCAAATGAAGAGAATATATTTGTTTTCCATCAGAATGGTGAAGATAGATCAGCAACCTCAATGAATTGTCAATCCCAAATAAAATGTAACACCTCAATTTTGACCCGTTTGCATTAAATATATATGATGTATATATTGTAATTAATCATGGTGTGTAGCTAAAGGCAAAATCCCCACCATCGATTTATCATTTTATGTTTCGGCGATTAAAAATCGTTGTCGATGGTATTTTGTGCTAGCCGGCACATTATAATTTTGGGCATCATGTAAATATGCAATTTAAGTAAAAACCCATAACCAGCTATGTCAATGCAACAAATAATGAGATGGGGGCATGATTTCCTAAGGATAAGTGAGGAGAATATTCAAACCTTTGGGGCCAGTGGGGAAAATCCAAATGTCAAAGGGAGAAACCATAAAAATGTCGACTACCTTTCATGTCTTATTCACCCAATCATTTATTACTGCCAGAAATTGGTTGAGTTGGTTATTGCATGGGATGGGCAAGGTATGGCAGTCCAAATTCGAATTTGAGAAGCTATCAGTTTTTGGGAAACGCGATTTTGACTTATGGGGCAAGTTATTGCCCATTCCCTCATGCATTCACGTTGTTGTCTTCCCAATGTTTTTGGAGCTGTGGGCATTGGACATACACGTTTTTGCAGTGTTCTTCATTTTTCTCGTGGTTGGGAAGTGTTTTTGTCAATGTTCAATGGATGGGATCACTCATGGGCATTTTTGTGTTGTTTCCACATCTCCACGGTTGGGGAATTTTGTGTTTTCAGAGTTGTATAGTCAATGGTAGACAGAGCCATGAATTTACAGACTAAGGGAGTCGTTTTTGCCCATGTGAAGCCATAGAACAATTATGGAAATCAAATTTCTATCAGGGGGTTGTTTTACTCAATTCCCATTTCTGATTTTGGCCTCTGTGATTTTTTCCTTCAATCCCAGATCTATAATTGTTGTGTATGCATCTTTTTTTTTGTCTCTGAACTAGTTTGGGAGTGGAAATGGGGTCTGACTAGCTTGATAAACCTACTATGATAAGGAACCTCGCAGACAGATCTAGGGGGTTGGTTTTCTTATTTGCATGCCCTGAATTGCACTGGAAAGGAAGGCATAGCCTGAGGGACTATATAGTAGGGAAAGGGATGCTTCCTTGTGTTGGGTGTGTAGATGTTTTAGAAGTCGGGCTAGATCTGGTGCAGGTGTCCATAGCTCTGGGTTTGAGCTCACTAGCTTAGCATTCATCCTTTCCAACTCCTTTGTATCCTGATAAACCCAACTTTGTTGGCTTTGCTGAGTTTTTTTGTTGTATCCTTGTCTATGTGCGAGTCTACTAGTGTTCTCTTATTCCTTGAGGGAATCATTCCCAACTTGGGGGTGGCATTGTTGTTCAGTGATTGATGAGCACACTGTAATATGTTTGGGTGGAATGTTGCAGTGACATAGCAGGTTGTGGGAAAAGCTACTTCCAAGATATGTATTCTTGTCTATGTTAATCTTTGCATTTGTATTTGCTTAATGAAATATGATGAACATGTCTAATGTGTTGAATTGATGAATTGATTCCATTGTATCATTGCAATTGTATGCATCTGTGTCTGTTTTATGTCAATTCATTTTTTTATTTACGTTCATGGGGCTAGATTGCCCAGATTAGCAGCACTATGGTCGCATTCTCTCTCTGGTGGACGGGAGGGGACGTGAAAGTGTGGTATCAGAGTTTTGTTCTAGCTTTGGGACTCAATGGTCCAGAAAGAATCATCCTATGTGTTCAGCTAACAGAAGCCCACAGCAGAAAAATTCCAAATTGTTTCTAAGTGTTAAAGAGAATTCTCCTTTTTAAGCTGAGATGACTGAAGCTGCAGCGATAGTGTCGGCTACGAAAGATAAAGATGAGCCAACAGTGGCGGCTGGGTTGGACGAATAGAGCTGAATATTCTGCAGCGACAGTATCAGCATAAAGGGCGAAGCCAAGCTGATATGTCGGCAGTATTGTGTGAAGGGAGCCAACGAAGGAAGAAAGAAAATTCTTCTAAGTGCTTACTTGTCAGTGAAAAGAAGATGAATTATGAGTTGATACAATGGCTCTATTCCTTCTTATTGCCGACACATCGGATAGAGTCACCTAGAATTCATTGACAAGGAAATTGGAAAATTTTTGTCAGCTCAGTTAGATGAAGTGGAGCTAATGCATGTCGGCTAAGTTAGCTGATGTGAGCCGATACACGTCGGTTGGAAGCTGAGATTTACACCGACGGCAGAAGAAAGGATGGAAATTTTTTTGAAAAGTTTATATGTATGGGCATGTCGGCTGAGTTCATTGTAACGGAGCCGATGCATGTCGGCGGGAAAGGGAGAATCGAGCCATTGCGTGTCGGTTGAGTCGAGCCAATGGGAAGAAAAGAAAAAAAATCGAAAATTTTTCTAAGTGTTGCAATCGAAAAATTTTGGTGAAATTGGCCGCAACGTTGGTTGAGCACATCGAAATCCTTTGGATATTTGAGCCGACATGTGTCAGGTGGAAGTTGGAAATTGAGCTGACATGTGTCGGGTGGAAGTTGGAGTTTTAGTCGATGCATGTCGGCTGGGTCGAACCGATGGGTGGTGTGTGAAAGTCAAAAAAATTCCCGCAAAGGCAGAGGAATTGGTTGGGAGAAACACGAAAAGTTTTCCACAATAGCGGGAGAAAACTTGGGAATTATTCTACAACGACGGATCGAAGTCGAAAAGATTTCCGACGCGGTGCAGCGGGTGAAAGTCGGAAACTTTTCCAACGCATCAAAGAGAAACTCTGGAATTTTTTCGACACACAGCGGAAGCATTCAATCAGAAGAAAAGTCAAAAGTTCACCGAAATGTCGGAAGGAAAAGGAAAATAGAGTCGATACATCAGAAAACTTGTGGAGTTTTAGCCGATACGTTGGCTGAGTTTCATGGAGGAAAACTAAAAATTGCGTCAAAACAGGGATTTTTGGTAGGTTTTCAGTGAGATTTGTAGTGGCTAGAAAGATGGAAAATTGGTAGTGTGTTTATGTGCCAAATTGCGTGAAATCGAAAGAACAAGGGGGAAATACCCCTTGACCCCCGTCGTCCCCCTGAGACAGTCATTCTTTGTGAAAACAAAAATTATGTGCTTTGACAAAGTTATCAATATATGAGATTTTTTTTTCCAAATAAAGGTAAGTAATTATGAATTCCTGTGAATGTTATGGAGCTAAAAATTGTGTTTATAAACACATTTTGCATAATCATACTCACCTTCAAAGGAAACATCACAGATAGTGCAGTTCGTTAAATTTGGTTTGGATGAGCCATGAGAACCGACATGTATGATGATGCACAGAACCCCAATGAATATGAGGAATATGCTATGGGGGGGATTGTTCGAGTTGGAAATGTTGAGACAGAGTCTAATGGGAGGATATTTCAAGATACTCCCCCAAATTTTGTAGCCACCATGAGAATCCTAAGGGTGGAGATGCAATGTTATAGGGTAGATAAGGAAATAATGGTTAAGGCTCAAGAGGATCAGAATCAGTTGAATGCATCCATGCTGCAAATATTGATAGACATCTAGAGGCGGATGAACTCCAGAGACCAGACAGTAAGCCTGGAAGGTAGTAAGAGCAGTACCAGAAGAAGGAAGAGATCTCCTAGTAGGTCATCTGACTCTAAAGGATCCACTAGGGGTTCAAGTTCTTCTTCTCACAAGAATGAGAGGAAGAGGCGTTACCAGAATCATTCATGTGATGATTTTAAGAAGGCAAGGCCGCCTACCTTCAATGGTGAGATAAATAATGGTCAAGAAGCTGAAGCTTGGCTTCATGGGATGAGAAAATATTTCCAAGTCCAAGACTACTCTAGAAATATGAAGGCTAGGGTAGCCATATTCAACTTGACTGGAAGAGCATCCATATGGTGGGAGCACTTCAAGAAAGTGAAAAATATTGATGAAAGGAGGATTTTGTGGAAACAGTTCCAGAAGTATTTCAAGTAGAAGTACCTCTCTGACATGTACTATGATGATAAGATCAAAGAATTCCATGAGTTAATATTGGGACAGCAAACCATGGAAGAGTATGCAAACAAGTTCTAGGAGTTGTTGAGGTATGTCAAGTACATCAAAGATGAAAAAGTGAAAATCCAACGTTTCCTAAGTGGATTTCCTCAGTCTTACAAAGACATAATTTAGTTTTATGAACCTAGAACTCTAGAAGAAGCGATAAGGAAAGCTAAGTATTGCTATGAGAAAATCAAAGTAAAACATGATTATCATAAGAAGCCTAAGGCTTGGGAGAAGCAGAATCAGCTGAATGCAACCATGCTGCAAAGCTTGACAAGCATCCAGAGGCAGATGAACTCTGGAGACTGGCCAGTAAAACCGGAACGCGGGAAGAGCAGTACCAGAAGAATGAAGAGATCTCCCAGTAGGTCATCTGACTCTAAAGGATCCACTAGGGGTTCAATTTCGTCTTCTCACAAGAATGAGAGGAAGAGGCATTACCAGAACCATTCATGTGATGAGTTTAAGAAGGCAAGGTTGCCTACCTTCAATGGTGAGATAAATAATGGTCAAGAAGCTGAAGCTTGGCTTCATGGGATGAGAAAATATTTCCAAGTCCAAGACTACTCTAGAAATATGAAGGCTAGCGTAGGCATCTTCAACTTGACTAGAAGAACATCCATATGGTCGGAGCACTTCAGGAAAGTGAAAAATATTGATGAAAGGAGGATTTTGTGGAAACAGTTCCAGAAGTATTTCAAGCAGAAGTACCTCTCTGACATGTACTATGATGATACGATAAAAGAATTCCATGATCTAAGATTCAGACAGCAGACCATGGAAGAGTATGCAAACAAGTTCTTGGAGTTGTTAAGGTATGTCAGGTACATCAAAGATGAAAAAGTGAAAATCCAGCGTTTCCTGAGTGGATTTCTTAGTATTACAAAGACATAATTGAGTTTATGAACCTAGAACTCTTGAATACGCGATAAGGAAAGCTAAGTATTGCTATGAGAAAAGCAAAGTAAAACCTTATTATCGTAAGACATGGAAGGACAAGATAAATGAGAATTCTGACCAAAGGAAGAGAGTTTTCGAACCTTCTAACTTCAGGAATCAGCAGAAGCATCCATCCCAAGTTGAGAAGCAGGTAGCCAGAGTGGTGGGAGAAAATCTCAGAGAACCACAACAGAACAGAGAACCTATCCAATGATGGAAATTTGGAGGACCCCCCATGCACAGGAATTGTCCACTTGAGAATGAGAATGCAAGGCTAGCTTGCAACATTCAAGATGTAGAAATAGTGGGTCAAGTAGCAAGGGTTGTCCCTTTATGTAGCGTTGGAAGACCGCCAGGCATATCACCAGTCAACTAAGGTTGAAGTTGTAGGTAATATTTTTTAGCAATCTATTTCTATTTTGATTGACCCTGGTTCTACTCACAGTTACATTACCCCTAGAGTTGTGGAGATTTGTGCTTTTAAGAAAGTAAACCATAGAAATTCTTGGTTAGTTCAGCTAGCCACTGGAACTAAGCGAAAGGTTAGTGAAGTGGTAGAGAAATATCCACTAGTCATGAATGGATTGGTCACTTGTGTTGATCTGAATGTTCTACCACTTGGTTCCTATGATGTTCTCATTGGAATGGATTGGTTAGAAGCTCACAAGGTAAAGCTTGACTATTACAATAAGACTTTTGAATGCACGGATGAAGAAGGGAACCCAAGAGTTGTAAGAGGCATTCCAAAGGTGATTTCGGTTAGGCAGATTTCAGCAATGTAGCTGAAGAAGTGTTGTAGGAACGGTTGCAGAGTGTATGTAGCTCATGTTTTGGAAGCAGTAGAGAATGAAACTATTAGGTTGGAGGACTATCCTGTATTGCACGAATTCAAGGATGTTTTTCCTGATGATATTCCAGGGCTTTCTCCAAAGAGGGACATTGATTTCACAATTGAACTTGTGCCAGGAGAAGCACCAGTGACCAAGAAACCCTACAGGATGAGTACACCAAAAATGCTAGAGCTGAAGATGCAACTACAATAGTTGTTGGAGAAGAAGTATATCAAGTCGAGTGTGTCTCCTTGGGGAGCACAAGTCCTGTTTGTGAAGAAGAAAGATGATGCACTCAAGTTGTGTATTGATTGCAGATAGCTGAACAAAGTCACGGTGAAGAATAATACCCTTTTCCTAGGGTTGATGACCTCTTTGATCAAATGAGACGATAAAAGGTATTTTCCAAGATTGACTTGAGGTCTGGTTACCATCAGGTAAAAATCAAGGATGAATTCATTCATAAGAAAGCCTTTAGAATGAGGTATGGAAATTATGAGTTTGTAGTGGTACCACTTGGTCTGAAAAATGCACCAACTACATTTATGTGCCTTACGAATAGTGTCTTCAGCAGGTATTTGGACAAGTTTGTTCTTGTTTTCCTTGATGGCATTCTTATTTATTCTAAGAATGAGGAAGAGCATGAAGAGCATCTGAGACTGACATTGCAATTGCTCAGGGAGCATAAGATGTATGCAAAGTTGAGTAAGTGTGACTTCTATAAATATAGGATTCATTATTTGGGTCACATTATCTCAAATGAGGGCATATTTGTAGACACTGAGAAGATAAAGGACATTATGAATTGGCCTACTCCAACAAATGTGATAGATGTAAGATGTTTTATGGGGCTTGCAAAATACTAGAGGAGATTCATTGAAGGATTCTCCAAGGTTGCACATCCAGACACTTCTTTGCAAAAGAAGGGAATAAAGTTTGAATGGACACCGAGGTGTGAAGAAAGCTTCCACCAGTTGAAGAATCTTCTCAAAAGTGCACTAGTATTGAATATTGTTGACCCATAGAAAGATTTTGTGGTGTGTACTGATGCATGTGGTCAAGGGCTTGGAGAAGTCCTTATGCAAGGCAACCACGTGCTATGTTATGAGTCATGAAAGTCGAAGGGACGTGAGAAAAACTATGCCACTCATGATCTAGAACTTGTAGCCATATTACATGCTCTCAAGATGTGGAGGCATTACTTGATGGGAAGAATATTTGAGCTAAGGACAGTCCATTGTGGTCTGAAGTACTTGTTTGATCAACCAATGCTAAATACTAGGAAATCTAGATGGCTGGATTTTTATGTGAGTTTGATTTTGAAATCAAACACATAAAAGGAAAAGAGAATAAGGTAGTGGATGCACTCAGCAGGAAGGTGTAGGAAATGCATGTGGCATCCATTAGTATTTTCCAATCGGAGTTGAGGCAGCAGATTGTTAATCATGTTGTTGAAGATGAATTGTATGCACGAGGCAAGGACAAGTTGCAACAACAAAGCCTTGAAAATAAGTATGAGGGATATAAATTGGAAGAAGATGGAATTCTTACTTATAAGAACATAATTTATATTCTGAATGTAGTAGATTTGAGGAGGGTTGTTATGGATGAGATCCATCAAGCTCCATATTCTGGTCACCCAGGATATCAAAAGACAATTGCTACAGCTAGAAAGCAGTATTTTTGGCTAGGAATGAAAAAGTACATGGCTGAATATATTTCAAGGTGCATGAAATGTCAGTACGTAAAGGTTGAGCACCAACACCCAGCAGGTTTGTTGCATCCTTTTCCAGTTCCAGAATGGAAATGGGAAGTTATTTCCATGAATTTTATTACAAGATTGCCAATGACTTGGAGAAAACATGATTCCATCATTGTTGTGGTGGACAAGCTAATAAAGGCAGCACATTTTATACCGGTTAAGTCTACACATAAGACTGATGACATTACAAAGATCTTCATGAAGTAGATTTTCAAAGTACATGGATTGCCTACGGTAATAGTCTTTGACAGAGATGTCAAGTTCACTTCAAATTTTTGGAAGGGGTTGTTTGCAAATTTGGGTACAAAATTGAAATTAAGCACTGCCTACCATCCTCAGACTGATGGGAAGATAGAGAGAGTGAATAAAGTGCTTGAAGACATGCTTTGCATGTACGTGATGGACAAAACAAGTGGGAATATTATTTACACTTGGTAGATTTTGCTTATAACAATGGACAACAAGCATCCTTGGGGATTAGTCCATATGAAGCTTTGTATGGCAGGAGGTGTAGGACACCAGTGACTTGGGATAATCCAGTGGACAGGGTTATGCTTGGTCCAGAATTACTCAAGGAGATGGAGCAGGAGGTTGTAAATATCAAGCAAAATCTGAAAGCTTCCCAGGACAAACAGAAAATCTATGCAGATAGACATAGGGTGAACAGATATTTCTGTGTTGGGGAACATGTTTACCTCAGAGTGAGGGCAAGGAATAGTTCCTTGAATCTTGGAATTTGTGCCAAGATATCACCTAGATATTGTGGTCCATTTGAAATGCTTGAAGGAATAGGAACAATTGCATATAGACTTGCATTTCCTACTAGCACTAGAGCTCATAATGTTTTTCATGTTTCTTTGCTTAAGAAATATGTACATGATCCTAACCATGTGATTCAGGTGGAACCCGAGGGAGAGTTCCAAATCGAGCTAATGCACATCCTCGACAGGAAGGTTACAATGCTCCAGACCCGAGCCATAGGGCAGGTAAAGGTGAAATGGGAGCGCTACGGTCCTGAAGAGGCTACATGGGAGCTGGAGGATTCCATGCGATTGGCACATCCATTTTTGTTCAATTCTATGGAGCATTGAGGACGGTGCCAGTGTAGCATTTTTGTTCAATTTTGTAAAGTACTAAGGACAGTGCTATTGAACAGGGAGGGGAATGTAACACCCCGGTTTTGACCTCGTTTGCATTAAATATATATGATGTATATATTGTAATTAATCATTGTGTGTAGCTAAAGGAAAAAGGCCCATCATCGATTTAGCGTTTTATGTTTCGGGGATTAAAAATCATTGTCGATGGTATTTTGTGCTAGTCGGCACATTATAATTTTGGACATCATATAAATATGCAATTTAGTTAAAAACCCACAACCAGCTATGTCAATGCAACAATTAATGGGATGGGGGCATTATTTCCTAAGGATAAGGGAGAGATATTCAAACCTTTGGGGCCAATGGGGAAAATCCAAATCTCAAAGGAAGAACCCATCAAACTGTCAACTACCTTTCTTGTCTTATTCACCCAATCATTTATTACTGCTAGAAATTGGTTGAGTTGGTTATTGCATGGGATGGGCAAGGTATGGCAGTCCAAATTCGAATTTGAGAAGCTATCAAGTTTTGGGAAACGCAATTTTGAATTATGGGGCAAGTTATTGCCCAAAAATGTTGCACATTCCCTCATGCATTCATGTTGTTATCTTCCCCACATTTTTGGAGTTGTTGGAATTCGACATTCACGTTTTTTGCAGTGTTCTTCATTTTTCCCATGGTTGGGAAGTGTTTTTATTAATGTTTAGTGGCTGGGATCACACTTGGATGGTTTTGTGTTGTTTCCACATCTCCACGGTTGGGGAATTTCATGTTTTCATGGTTGTACAGCCAATGGGGAACATAACCACGAATTTAGGGACTGAGGGGGCCATTTTTTCCCACGTGAAGCCATTAAACAATTCTAGAAATCTAATTTCTATCAGGGGGTTACTTTACTCAACTGCCATTTTTTATTTTGGCCTCTGTGATGTTTTCCTTCAATCCCAGAGATGTAATTGTTGTGTATGCATATTTTGTTTGGTATCTGAACTGGTTTGTGAGTGGAAATGGGGTCTAACTAGCTTGATAAACCTAGTGTGAGAACGAACCTCACAAATAGATCTAGGGGGTTGGTTTTCTTCTTTGCACACCCTGAATTGCACTAAAAGGGAAGGCATAGCCTGAGGGACTGTGTAGCAGAGAAGGGGATGCTTCCTTGTGTTGGGTGTGTAGTTGTTTAAGAATTCAGGATAGATCTGGTGCATGTGTCCATAGCTTTGGGGTTTAGCTCACTAACTTAGAAGTCAGCATTTCCAGCTCCTTTACAACCTGATAAACCCAACTGTGTTAGATTGGCTGAAGTTTTTATTGTATCCTTGGCTATGTGTGAGTCTGCTAGTATTCCCTTATTCCTTGTGGGAATCACGCCCATCTTGGGGGTGGCAGTGCTACTGAGTGATTGATGAGCACACTAGCCTATGGTTGGGTGGAACGTTGCAGTGACATATCTTGTTGTGAGATAAGATACTTCCAAGATAAGTATTCTTGTCTATGTTAATCTCTGCATTTGTATTTGCTTAATGAAATATAATGAACTTGTCTAATGTGTTCAATTGATGAATTACTTTCGTTGTATAATTGCAATTGTATGCATATGTGTGTGTGTTTTTTCAATGCATTTTTATATTTATGTTCATGGGGCTAGATTTCCCAGATTAGAAGCACTATGGTCACGCTTTCTCTCTGGTGGAGGGGAGGGGACGTGACAAAAAAAAAGTTTCTTGAATCAAGAAGCAATTAGGGTGTGCCTTTTCATTTCCTCGCAATTATTAAATATCTTATTTATGTTTTCTTTTTTTTTAACTTTTATTACTCTCATAAGTCCTAGACCCCTAATAAGTTTGATTCCCTTTTTAACACTAGTTGCCAAAAAAATTAGGGAAGGAGGCCGAAATTTTAGGGAGGTCAAAAAATGCAAAAAAAAAAGACTTTTTAGGGTTTCTAACATAAAATTGCAGACATAAATTTAACCTAAAACTAATCCTAAACTAACCCTAGAACTAGGTTTTTTTAGAAGAGAAAAGGTGTGAAAACTAAGGGAACTAACCCTAGCAAAATCCCTACCACAACCTACAGAATCTAGGGAGGATGGCTAACCTAGAGAGGAAGAGTTCATATGTCAAGCAACTAGCCTAGAAAAAATAAGGAGAAACCCTTGGGCACCCTCACAAGGAGACGTGCCTCAGTTTGCTAAGGTGACAAATATGAAAGGTAATGGCCTATCCTAGGAAAAAGTGCAGCACTAGGGCTACCACTAAGACTTGAACATACACTAACATTCAAATAAAAGATGAGAAGCCTGATCTTTTTTGTGCTCATGTTCATCCAACAAATTAAAACATCGCCAAGCAAAGAACTTCACCAAATAATTACAAGAAAAATATTTCATTAACCCAGAAAAACTTTCTCAAGAGGAGCGCATCCATCCAAAGAGCCCTAGCAGGGGTAAAACAAGTGCATAGTTTGTTATCCCATAAGTGTTGTCTTAAAAATGAAAGTGATGAGATCTATATATATGATCTCACACCCACTTTTTAAAATATCCAGTATTACATGCCTTAAAATAAGTCAATTTGAAATATAAAATTTCAACTTAAAATTAAAAGAAAATTTTATTAAAATATAGCCTAAGGTAAGGATCAAGGTAGGATACCTGGGGTATTTGTATCCCTAGGTGCCAAAACACGCTCAAATAAGTGAATAAATCCAAATGAAAGGTTGGAGTGAGCTCGAGGGAGGGTGTTATACCCCATATAACCCCTAGAATGTTGTAAAATCCCTCAACGTCCTCATCAAAGCATGAAAACAATCTGGTATGGAGGATGTATTCCTCTAAGCAGATAAGGCCAAGGAGAGCAGGAACCAACAATCTGAGAGGGTAGGAGGGTGTCCAAAATGGATATGAAGGGAGACAAGTGTCTCGTAGCTGAAACAGAGGCCACCAGGGCATGTAAATAGGATATGGAGCCATGTGAACAAGTGGTCAACCCTAAGGGTCCCCGGACACCAAAACTGAGGTTGAAAACCCCTATAAAGGGCATACAACAGTGCCATTAAGCCATAGTACCCCTAAATGAGTACCAAAGGGCCCAACCATGACCACCATTTCTCAATAACACCCCTCTCGGTCGAAAAAAATTCCCTCTCTCCATGGGGTACACCTAAAGATGCATTGGGTACAGGTGCAGCGTAACACTGGCTCCAACTGCGGGACGAGTGCTCTTATCGAGAGTGCTCAAGAACCTTTGAATATATTGGTACTTGTATACCTACACACATATCAAATATCATAGATATTAAAATCATATGAGGGCAAACACTTTCATCCTGCCTTGTTCTCTAAATGAGGGAAACAAACTAAGAACAATAAAAACCAACTAGACAATGAAAAGACATCAAATGCAATGCACATAAATATGCGTAATGAAACTAACCCTATATACTCTAAATATGGTAGTTAAAATAGGTTAGGTAAAATCATACCACCATCCGACTAAGTAGTTCATACCCGATAACTTACCTGTGTCCTTTAATATAATCCACAATAATACCTCATCGATGATATGTTGAGTTTGTATCAGGATCTTTATTTGGATGAGTGCAGGAAACCAGACCTTCTTAAAAACCTAGAAGACTTGAAATTGGTGCCATGGAGAAGGATCACACTGGAAATATTTGTTGATCCATGTTTCTAGAGGTATTATGTATGGGACACCTTCATCATACATGTCTTCTAAGAAAAAATTCTTCTTGAAATTTGCCCATAAATCCTGAACTTGGGAGGCTATTCGTAGAGTCAAATCTCACAAAGCTTCATATGTGAGACACAACATGTCTCTTCAATTACTCAATCATTTATTTGGACATACAAATACATGGCTTATCCTTTTCACAATCATGTTAGTAAACCCAATAATTCTTGAAATTTTGAAATTGTCAACTATATAATTCGTACCTTCATGCTTCAAATGAAAAGATAAACAATAAATATTAAGAAACCAAGGGGTGAATGTCATACCTTTCCACCTACCTTCCTCGATCTTGTTGAGATGTATCATTAAGGGAATACTGATGAAGGGTAGAATTGGTTTAACAACTTCTTCAACGCTTCTTCGAGAGCGCAACTGAGAGTGGTAACCTAGGCTCATCATATGTTGAATATTTGCAAAACAATCCTTTCTGCAACATGCTTCTGTGTTGCAGGATGAGTATGATGGAGACATCATGGAAGAATCACCAGAGATACAGCGTCCCAAATCTTTGAATTTTTCATCATAATGGGCCATCTATATATAACAACTATCTGCAAAGTCTAGAAATATTCATATTAAATTATAGTGGCAAAAGGATTGATCCATTCTTCATCATTAGCCTCATAAGGAGAATGAACAATCATGTCCTGTTCCACGGGGTCTTTATAAATCATGTATGCATCATCCATGCTTAAGGTGACTGAAATTTGTTCATCCCAAAGAGTGTCAAATTCTGGATCAACCTTAATAACTTCATCGAGTTGTTCTTCCTTGCTACAACGTATGGAGACAATGCTACATGGTCTCGAGGAATCATAGAAATGTGGACCCATAAATGTCCAATAGCAATCATCCTTAGAATTCTCGTTATCATATTCCTCGAAATATAGTGTGTAAAAAGGAGTTTATGTATGTTGGAAGGGATAACTCATCCTATCTTTATGTTATTCAGCTTCTTCAACTAGGGATTTTGGATCTTCATATATGGGAGTGTCATCATATTCATCTGCTTGGGAAGATTCATCTATCGTGTTTAATATATCTTCAATTAGACCTTGAACAATGGCTGGTTCGACCTGATGTTTGTTTTGGGACTCCTTACTGAACAAGTCCCTCACATGCTTGACATGAGGTATCCATTTATCATGGTGCTCTGAATACCAGTGGTTACATAATGTTTCCACAAATTCTGCAAAGGATGATATTGTTCCTTTATCTAGGCCCACAAAACAAGCAAGATCCTTCCTTTCCTCCCAAGTGAAGTACAAATGATTGCATGTAGACATCTTCCTCTTCTTTAATACCATATTCTGAATCCAAAGTCATAAACTATTCCACATGATGCGTGGAATTATCATGGTCACCCTTGAAGGCATTCCAAAATTCTTCTGGTAATTCATCTGAATATCTTGGAAACTATGATAGATCAAGAGGAGTGAAACCTATTTCCATTTCGGTAGCAATCAGATTATCAGGATCTTTATTCAAATGGGATGTCATCTTTGATTCCTTTGCTTGAATTTTTCTTTGTGTATGGCTTCTTCTGAGTGTTTCTTCCCATATCTTTTCGATCATGGCATTTCTTTCATGTTCCTCAGCATTGTAATCCCAATCCATGTTGAATGCATCAATGAACTACTTGAGTGAATAAAAAAAATTACGAGAAAAACCCTCATACCAATACCTCACAGATAAGTTGTCTTCTAGGTGAAGAGCTAGCAGAAATAGCCTCATCCTGATGTCTTTGTGTGTGATGTTGCTTGCTTGGAAGAATTACATGAATTTCCTACACGTGTGTTGTTGCATGGCTCTTATAGAGTTGGAACAATGGGAAAAGTGCCCTCCCACCATCTTGAATGGAATACTTGTGTGGAAATATTGGAATGCGTGAAAAATCCAATATACCCATCCACAATTGGTAATTAGATGCCATCTCGTCAAGCTTCCTTATCTTTGAAGAGAACTTATTTATTTTTCTTTGATTGGAGTCCCCAAGCGAGATCTGCCACATTACTTAAACAAATCTTACCAAAGTACTAAACAAAACAGGGGCGTACCTAATTTATGGGATGGGTCGATTTCTTTTTGGAGTCGACAGGTAATCATGTAGGTTGGTCCTTTCAAAAATGTATGCAATCATTTAAAACATGACTCAAAACTTACCATGTCGTTCTTTCTCGGATAAATCACCTCAATGAATATTGAGGTCCCTGACAACGACACCAAAATGTTAAGCCTTGGAGGGATTCTTTGTGGAGTCACCATGTAAGATCAGCAAGATTAGTCCTTGACAATAATATTTTCAAAATACCTAGAAAGACTTACCTCAATTTTCTTATCGAATGTCGTTCTTTCCAGGGTGTGAATGACTCTGAATCAACCGCTTCAAAATTTGAAATGGTCCCCGACAATGGCACCAACATGTTATCAGTTGAAATGGAAGTCTAATCCATTGATAAGCATGTGAGGATGAAATGACCACTGTCACCTTAGTCACTTTTCCGAACTACTTTTGAATCCTAAGACTCCTAGGGGAGATCCCTATTATAACTCTAGAGAGACATTAAAACACCAAAAATGCCTCTTTCGAGGATGTGAACAACCAGTGCTTTAAATGGAGTCACCTTGAGAATGAAGAAGACATACTAAATACATCCAATTATGCATTAATTTATGGATAAATTGGTGGTTGCTAATTATAGATATTTGCTTGCATAAAATACTTTTGCATAAGCGTTACGTTATATGACTTGGAAGAAGTAACTATGCCAAATACATCAACAACCACAACACTCCAATTAAGAGCACATTTTATGATTTTTATTGTGTGCAATTGTAAGTCTGTTTTTGAACTATCATCCAATTGAAATATTCGACATATAAAACACCATTCACTTGACAGTAATTGCAAGATAATTATGCCACTGAGTATCTACTTGTACAACACTTTGTCCACCAATATCGTCATAAGACATTGCATATATTTTTTTAAAGGTACTGTGAACAAAGTACATGAAACAATGTATACAGTCCTCAAAATATCAGCCACAACAGTAAGCTAGTAAGGCATGTAAACAATACTATAATTACTTCATATTAACCCACTACTAAGCATTAATTTCACCCTTCAATTAATCAAGTGATATGTCTAATTTATGGCTAACTTTTGGATTGTTGTTGCAGGTATGTTATAGGAGCAACAGACTTCAAGGCTGGAAGATCACCCAAAGGGAAGCCTCCTAAGGGTTTGGTTTTGCCTTGAGAGGATTCTGTGTTGGAAAACGTGGTAAAGGAAGGGTAAGTTGGGCCTAAAGTGGCAGCGCTAGGCCTTTAGGGGAGAGATTAAGGACTAGTTTTTTACAGTTTGAAAAAAATTGTGGTCTGCAATTTTTTAAATAGTGAGCAGTGAAGGGGGGCGCAACTAGAAAGAGGAGGGATGAGGGGAAGAAAAGGAATCCCTAGGGGTTCTAGATGAGGGAAAGAAACTTTGGAGACCTAACGAGTTTAGGGAAGAAGTCTAGAGAGGAGACTGAGGGTTAGGAAAAGGTTTGCAAGGGTAGAAGAAGAGGTAGTAGCAGGCTTAGGGCTACCCTCAAGGGCAAGCTCGAGATCTGTTAGGGAAACTTTTGGAGGTAGGAAGGAAGAAGGGTAGGTTTAGGGTAAAATTAGGGCTATTTTAGGACCTTTCAGGGAAAATTTTGAGATTTTTGGAATTTTGTACTTTTAGGGTTGCCTATAATTCTTCCTTAGGGGTTTTAGGGCTCTAGGGGCTAGGCCAAATTTTTAGTCAAGGAAGCCGAATTTTTAGGGAGGCCAAAAAATGCAAAAAAAATAAATTTTTGAGTTTTAGGGTTTCTAACATAAAATTGCATACCTAAATTTAACATAAAACTAATCCTAAACTAACCCTAGAACTAGGTTTTTTTAGAAGAGAAAATGTGTGAAAACCAAGGGAACTAACCCTAGAAAATCCCCTACCACAACCTAGGGCATCTATAGAGGATGGCTAACCTAGAGAGGAAGAGTTCCTAGGTCAAGCAAATAACCTAGAAAACTAAAGAGAAACCCTAGGGCATCCTCACAAGGAGACGTGCTTCATTTTGCTAAGGTGACAAGAATGAAAGGTAATGGCCTATCCTAGGAAAAAGTGAAACACTAGGGATACCACTAAGACTTGAACATGCACATCCACCAACATTCAAACAAAAAGATGAGCAACCTGAATGTTTTTGTGCTCATGTTCATCCAACAAATCAAAACATCACCAAGCAAAGAACTTCACTAAAGAATTACCAAAAAAAGCTTTCATTAATCCAGAAAAAACTTCCTCAAGAGGATCGCATCCATCCAAAGAGCCCTAGCAGGGGTAAAACAAGTGCAGTGTATTATCCCATAAGTTTTGTCTTAAAAATGAAAGTGAGGAGATCTATTTATATGATCTCACACTCACTTTTTAAAATATCTGGGCCTACATGCCTTAAAATAAGTCAATTTGAAATTATAGAATGTCAACTTAAAATTAAAAGAAAATAATAATAAAATATAGCCTAAGGTAGGCTCAAGGTAGGCTACCTGAGGAATTTGTAACCTTAGGTGCCAAAACATCCTCAAATAAGCGAATCACTCTGAACAAAAGGGTGGAGTGAGCTGAAGGGATGGCGTTATACCCCATCTAACCCCTAGAATGTTGTAAAATCCCTAAGCGCCCTCCTCAAAGCATGAAAACGACGTGGTATGAAGGATGTCTTCCTCTGAGGAGATAAGGCCAAGGAGAGCAGGCGCCAACAATATGAGAGACCAAGAGGTTGTCCAAAGTGGTTGTGAAGGTAGACGAGTGTCTTGTAGCTGAAGCAGAGAGCACCAGAGCACGTAAACAAGATATGGAGCCATGTGACCCAATGGTCAACCCTTAGGGGCCCTAGAAACTAACCCTGAGGTTAAAAACCCCTATAAAGGGCAGTCAATAGTGCCATTAAGCCATAGTACCCCTAAAGGAGGACCAAAGGGCCCAGCCATGACCATCATTTCTCAATAACACCCCTCTTGGTCGAAAAATCGGCCCTCTCTCCCTGGGGTACACCTGAAGGTGTGTTGGGTACAAATGCAACATAACTAGAGAAATGAATTCAAATTTACAAACTCAGTAAAACAATAGATATTCTAGCTTTCCTAAGTATGCATACTTTAAAAAGATACATAAATATACTACTTATGAATAGACCATATTCATTTTTTATAGTTTATTTTAATATGTTATGCAAGACTGGAATCTGCCACAGTGAAGCGATACCTCTGCTTCATTGAACACCATCTATGATTATTGGTCTAACAGCTGGATATTATTAAAGATAACCTATTAAAGATAACCTTTAGCATGCATATTCTCCATAATGTAGATAAATTCTACTGCAATCCGGGCCACCATCTCTGTAGACATCGCTTTCCCAACGGAATTCCAAGCATCCCATAAACTAGGGCCCAACATATACATAACCATAAGATTGTACTTGCCCTAACAACACGTGTGTCCCTTGTAATGCACACACGGAACACCACTACTACCTCCAAGAGCGGCATAAACACCCCATTCAGTAGGAGGGCCATAGTTACAACCTTTTTAGTTGTTGTATGTTCAAATTTTAAACCAACCTCTATGGTCTGATCAATGGAACATGAAACACAGTGATCCACATAAACTTTTCCAAATCCACCTTTATCCAGTTTCCTTTCAATCTTATACACAGGAGAGCCCCCTATACTCATGTTCTCAATCAAAGGTGCAGTGTTGGCCTCATCCTCAACAACAACCACCTTATTGGCACTTTTTTTTGCACTTTCGTCATTTATTTCAATAGCTACAGGATTATCATGCAAAGTTGAATTAGATTCCAGCCAGATCTCTTTGTCTCCTTCATCATTTATGGGAACTTGGTTGAAGTAATCCTCTTCCTCTTCATTTTCAAAGATGCTTTCAAAAGCAAGTCTCATTACAAAAATCCATATTCAATAAGACATTCTTTTTGTGGCTTTCCACGCAACAAAGGATGGTTGGATTGCTTCCGTTCACACATATATTTACGCACTCCTACGCAGGAATGATCTCAAGCAGCGTTTCACACATAACCTACAAACATGCCATCGTTCCTACTCGGACAATGATTTCAACGCTTTTGATTGGCAGCAACACTTCTCTCATGTTATGCCAAGCAACGAATCCTCAATACAAGCATACATCTTCTTTCTGAATGGAAGCACGGTTGTTCAACAAATTCACCTCTAGATCGTTTCCATCAAATTCACCTCCGTATGGTCTTAGGGATCTCCAAATTCCTCAACGTCGGCTCCTTTGTTGGGCGTCTCTCTCTAGACAATGATATCCTCTCTCTTTTGGGATCCTCCTCTTCATGCATCAACTTCATAAACTTTCTAAGCAGAGGCTCCTTGCTCAGCTCGCGATTCACGCTACAATTCTGACCTCTGTCTATGTGTGGTGACTGTTTCACTTCAACGTAGACAACTCCTCGGCCGACGGACTTATATTCAGCCACACCAATCCACATTTGCAGCAGCATCATTCACACAAAGGAGTTGCTTCACTCCTCTAGCTTGATCGTGGGCTCTATCAAGTGAGCAGGAAAAATGCACACTAGCTACCTCATTCAAATACAACAACGCCTCCTTTACTCAGCATCTCACCAAGCTCTGATACCAACTAAAATATCATAGGTATACAAGGTAGAGCACAAAGGCTCTCACACACAACCTCTTTATGCTCAGGACCGCCAACCAAGCATTACCTCAGCTCTGATACCAACTTAAAATTGAAGAGTCGGACAGGGAAGAGCACAGAGGCGCTCTCTCACACAGTAATTATGTAAACATCAATTCAATTATCTAAAGAGAAATTATTACAAATATAGTGAAACAATCTTCAACAAACTAAGCTCTTAAATTCTACACTCTAAATCTCAAACCTATCTTCTGATCTCATAAGATACTTTCAAACCAATCACTGTAATGCTGTATACCATTTCTACATTATCTCCAACAATCCCCTATGATTAGGTGAAAAATGTTCCTTAGTAAGGAGTTTAATGGACTTGCATTCATTTATAGATGAGTATTCATATGTATCTTCATTGTCTAATGTTTTTCGTTTCGACATTAGATGAAAAATGTTCCTTAGTAATTAGTTTGATGGACTTGCATTCATTTACATATGAGTATTCAAATGTATCTCCATTTTCTAATGTTTTTAGTGCTTTCTATTTACAATATGATTTGTGGTGCTATAAATTTAATGTACAATTTATGAATTCAAAATGTGCATAGTTATTCCACTGCTGTATAAACTAAAAATAGTACTCGTAGTAGTGTTAGTATTTAACTTAAATTTTGGTTAATTGAATAAATAATTTTGCATGAAATTGCATCAATGACAAATTAAAGCATTTGACTACGTGACAACCTAATTTTTTATATTTTTCCAAAACAAAAATAGAATTTGTAACGTGGCTTTTTATTTTATATCTTCTTTAGCTAGTTATGCTTTTTTCAAATATATAATGGAGACTTAGTAATGCAAGAATTCGAAGTGGCTCAAAATCCCATTATAGAAATTCAATGGGAAAATTATGGTGAATAGGGAAATTATTGTGATTTATACAAGGTATATCACTTATATGGTCTTCCATTAAACTTTGGAAATGAGATAAAATTGTACTTAATATTTTGACAGTGATTACAGCTATCAAACTAACAAAAACGAAGCTACAAAATACGGAAACTAAAAGCAAATTCAACCCGAATACTCTTCATATACTGATTTTAAGACCATTCATTCAATATCAACTGTATCGCTTTCATAATGCATACAACTGTGAATAGAAGAGCATTCTTATTCTGAATATGATCTGATCCTACAGGGAGTTCACTTTATTTACTTATGTTTATGTTAACCGCAGATGATCAAGATGACGATATGATCCTACAAAGAGTCTTTATTTACTTATAATGTTTACTCTGATATCATGACGTTAACCGCAGAAGACGACGTTGTAATTACCACCAGTAGGGCAGGTGAAGGTGCTAGTGGCATCGTCCCTGACATAGCTGTAGGCCTGTGGGCACTGTCCCTTGAAGAATTTCGAATAGTTGCTGGGAGAGCAGTTGTTCAGGTAGGCTCCTGTGCAGCAGTACTGAGGCGCATTGAAAGCAGCACAAGCACTCTTGCATCCACCCGTTACTTTCAATTGTGAAGGGCAGATGGCATTAATGTTGCTGCTGCATCCTAATTTTTTGCAATTTGAGTTGGAGGGAGTGATGGAGAGAGGGATATTGAAGCCATCAACGAGAGAGATATCATAGAAATCTTGATTCTTGTACTGATTCAGCGCATATTCAAAAAGAGTTGCGGGGACACTTCCATAGCTTTGACAATTCAGCAACCCGCCGCAGTCACCAGTGTTGCACTTGCCTCTCCCGCTTGCGTCGAAGTTGCAGTCGGTGCGACCCCAAATTCTGGCTTGTTTTGTTCCTGCGGCAGCGTTAAAACTCCATGTTTGGCCCTGTCCCAATGCTTTGCCGCCACCAGGACCTGCAGCGGCCCAAACTGTGTATGGACACTGGTTCTTCACTACGAATGTTGCGCCTTGGGCACCTGCAGTTCAGCAAGCAATATTTACAATATATTTGTGCAAATAGCATAGCATAGCATAGTCAATCCAACATACACATAGAAGCAATTAAACAATGAGAATATATGGCAGCGTAGTTGATCCTTTGCACATGAATTAGTAATGAACAATGCATTTGCCCCACTCGAAGTGAGTACAATCTTGTTGAGATTGAGCTTACCTTGAAGATCATAAACAAGAATGGCTAAGACTGTAATTGCCGCTGTGATCCAAATGGAACGTCCTCCAAAACTATTTGGCTCCCCCATTGCATCAACCAAAACAGACTAATCGAAGACAATGAAATAAACTTAACGCAGAGATAGAAGAAGTGAGGTGAGGGTGTGAAGTATATATAGGCTACCCAGCGATCCACGAATACTAACACGAAGCAATATCTAGAAAGAATATGGTAAAGAATCGGTGATCCTTATCCTTATCCTTTCTCTGTGGAAAATCTGAGATTAGAGCTTTCGCTGGTGTACAAGAATAAATAGCAAGTGTATGACTAGCAAGTCGTCCGGCTTGTTTGACGAGGATCAACAGCTCTGTCGCACCGATATATTTGCCGTGTCATGTAAGACATTAACACAGACCAGTCAAGTGTAGCTCCGTCTCGTCCGTGTTTTGTCTTAGGTTAGATCTCATCGATCGTGATCTCCCCGCCGCGCCGCAGTTGCATGATCGGCAAGGTTAAGTTTTTTATTTTTATTTTCTTGTTTTGTGTAATTATGGTAACAGATTTACTTGTTTAGTTAGTGTTTTGTTTTAGGTTAGATTTTATTTATCGAGACCGCAATTATATGATAGGGTAAGTCCAAGTTTTTTTGGTCCTCTTTCGTGCAATCACGGTGAGAGTATGTACAAGATACATGTTTTGATTGATTGGAAAAAAATACATGTTTTGATTGAAAAAAAAAAACAATAACAAATAACTTTTGATTGATTGGAAAAAAATACATGTTTTGATTGAAAAAAAAAAACAATAACAAATAACTTTACAAGATTACAAACTTGCCAGGTTAGCGTTATTCATTGGTAATTGTGACAAAGTTTTAAGGGTGAACTCAGTGACTGGTATATCTAGCTTGTGGGTTGTTGGATATATTTTTGGGAGGTTGCTCTTTCAATGGTCTAAAAAAACAAATAACTTTACATAAGTTATGCTTATCTCCCTGAGATTAAAATTTATCTAGGTGGTTTTTTTGTTATAAGTTATTGTATATCTGATTCTGTATATTTTTTAAGTATGCTTACAGCTATGAATTTGAACCTCCATCAGATTCAAGTAATCATTATTTAAAAAAAAAGCCACCTCTAAGTTAGACCAAAGTAATCCCAATTCTTAAAATTATAATAACAAAGCTAGATTTAAACCTAGATTAGACTTAAATAATCTCAATTCTCCAGAGTTCAATGAAAACCACCTATTTAAATCTAAATTAAATCTAAATAATCTCAATTCTTTATAAATCTAAACTAAATCTAAATAATCATAATCCCACTTTTCAAGAGTTAAATAAAAACCACCAATTTAAATTTAAATTAAATCTAAATAATCCCAATTCTTTTTAAATCTAAATTAAATCCAAATAATCCCAATTTAAATTAAATTTAAATAATCCCAAGTTAAAAAAAACATATAATTATATTATAACTTTATAATACATATATAATCCATGACACTTTTGATTTAAATTATATTCTAGAGAATTCCGATTCCCATGTTTAATTTGTTTTAGTTCTATTGTATCTATACAATATAATATAATATGTGACATGTTTTAATTTAAATAATATAATATAATATGTGACCTATGTTTTAATTTAAATTATATTGAATTAAAGTATATTGTTTTTGTTTCATTTATCATTCCTTTTACAAGATAACTAAATTTCATTGTTAAAACTATTTGTTTTGTTTTATAATAAAGAAAAGGTATTGATTTATGATTGATTTGATGAAAAAAAATATCTTAATTTAATCATTTTATGTAACTTTTTTTCATTTTTAATCAATATTATAAATTCTTTTGTTGTTTTAATCAATATGTTTCTAAATTATATTATATTATATCAAATTAAATTTAAAATAATTTTATATTTTTTTAAAGGTTTAATAGACCAAAATTAGTCTTAGTAATCATTATCAACTACACTCTTCATTTTAATCAATATTAATCTTTTTTATTTTCAATCAATATTCCTCAATTATAATAAATCAAATCAAAAATAATTTCCCTAAAATAATCAAATCTAAAATAATTTCTTTAAAATTACAATCTATCCATAGTTAAATAAATCAATTATTAATATAATTTTCAAATTTTATTTTATACTATATTAATTTAAAATCATAATTATTTAAATTAAATTATGTTAAATTTATAATTATTTTAATTAGATCAACCAATTAATTAATTTCCTTAATGTAATGAATGTTAAGTCTGATCATGTTGGATCAATGTTGTGAGAAGACATATATTGAACTTTGTAACTTTGATCCAGTATGATAACTAATAATTATATTTTCTTTTTAATTCATTTTCTCAGTTTTAATTAATACTTTAAAGATTGTAAACTATATTTGATTAAATAAATTTATTTAAAGATTGTAAATTATATTTCATTAAATAAATTTAATTATATTAAATTTTGATATGTATACATATAATTTGCAAATCTTAGTTTTGTTAAGATATTTATTTTTAAATGTTTAAATTTTGTATTTATGAGTTTTTGGAAATGAAGAGTTTATATTGAAAATAAATGCAAACAATTTTGAATTCTTAATTTGTGAATTCTCTCCAAAGAAAAGTTTATGCTGAAAATAAATGGTTTTGAATTTTTGCTGGGAAGTGCATAATTGTTATATTGAAATTTTATGTATGAGCATAATTTTTTTCTTTGAATTATCTTAATCAAACTTATATTGAACTTTGAACTCTTGTTTGGAAGTGCAAATTTCTAATTAGGAATAGATAATTTTTTGGCCAATTATTGTTATCCAAAATATTTTGGCTTCGCTACTTGGATGATAAAAAATGTAAGATGATAAAACTTTTGGTTTTGCTAATAAAATTGTTGAATATTAGATAATAAAACTTTAACAAACAAATTTGTTAACACATTTAATTTAACAAAATAGTAAGTCATATATAATAAAACAAAATAATTATCATGGCATACCATTCTCATGATAGTTTGCATGATGAAAATATTAAGACTCATACATCATTGCATTTTATATAATCATTCTCAACCTATCCATATATATATTATGGCATTTCATACAATATATTTCCAATTTAAGAGATGAAATATATGAAAAACTACATGTCAAACAAAAATTCTATTCATTTATATATTTTCTTTACAAATAAAGAAAAAGTTACTTTCTTTGTCAAAAACGAAATTGGCATTTTTCCCAATAAAATCTTTTATATACATTAACAAAACATATAGTGAACCTAATCCTATTTCCCATGAATAACATTAAATGTTGAGTATCCTTATATTTAAAGGTAAAAGATTTAACAACAAGGGGCCTGAATGGGTAGCAATATGTCGTGAGAAAATAGTTAAACTAACGAAGATTTATAAATATGTATACAAAAAATTATTACCCCCCTACATAGCAAGGACATTTAGTCTTCCATTTCGTTGGTTGGCATTTACTCTGCATTATAATCATACTCCTTGTGTATTGTTGTTATGTCCAATGTATATAGTTTTATTTGACCTGCATTTATTTCGAGTTCTCGTCGTATTGTTGAAAGGAGCGACGTACAATTACTAACAAGAGTGGCATACTATGATTTTAATGTTGACCAAAGGTTTAAGTGGTTTTGGTAGCAAGTTAATTGCAATTTGTCCCACATATAGTGATTTCCTTATACTACGTGATGGGTTTACTAGTCCAGTGGGTGTTGGGATGATGCTCGCCTCGATCGTTGGAGTGCACAAGGTGGCAGGGAGGGAATAATTTGGAGGGGATGCTATGGTTGTTGCATGATGTGTGTAGTCTATCGCATGTCTTAGAGCTAGAGGGCGGCGCAATATTTATTGTTGCATGGGTTGGAGCTTACCCTGGTTTGTTGCACGCCTTGTATTGGTTTTTGGTGGTTTTTTGTTTTTCCAAGTTGATTGTGTGTGTGTTTTTTTTTGCATGTCACAAACCCATAAATTACACCATAAAAATAAAAAAATAAAAATAAAAATTATAGTGTATATACTTATTCGTCGCAAAGTGTTTTCTTAATCGTAAGATCATTTTTACTTGTTTGGATGGATAAATTTAAATGGACTTCTTACTTGTTTAACGACAAGGCTTGTCGTCTGTCCAGTTTTGACTCCAACTATGAGGACAACCGGTTTGCAACCCTCACCAAGGTGAATCTATGTTAAAGTTTTAAGTCAGTGAAAAATTTGGTTTTGTTTACCTAGGATTAAATCCTAGGAGTTGGACCTTTGTCACAAGCCATATGTTGCTAGACATATGCTTTATGTGTTTATACTTAAGTTTTAACCTTACTTTATATAATGTATTGACATAGGGGGTACAAGCCCCACGACTTTACATGATGTGATGTGGGTAAACATATTACAAGGTATGACTATGTTTTTTAAAACTTATGCCAAAGTTGGCATGTGGCCATGAGAGTCACAAGGTGGATGCCAGCTCACGAGTAAGGAGAGTTTTGATGAGTTTTCATTTTTTTTCACAATCCTTGACTATGAGTTGACACCCTAGCCAGGCATAGTTAATGACAAGGTGGATTCCTCGCATGCTTTTGTGGGAAGAACTGATCCTGACCCTCCATTTTTCGATAATTGTTATTGTAAAATATTTAGGGTTTAATACCACATTTACTTGGTCATGAAGGTTTTGTTGTATGGTTTCCCTTGTGGTTGCTGGAGTTTTCACTCTGAAACTCCTTATTACATGATGCTGCATGTTGTGAGCTCATTTATCATTCTGGCATGGTTGTCATTGTTTTCTTGGTTTAATGACAGTTATATGTTGCATTTTAAATATTTGTAATGGTTTTTACTGGCAGTTTATGGTGTTTAATGGTCGCTTGGGTGCCATTTTTCCTCTGCACGGTCTTAGTCGTCCTTCATTTTCGTATGGTAAGGTGGAAACCTCGGTGTGCTTGCCTTTGATTACTGGAAGAGGAGCTCCTGATCCCACAAGGGTTTAATAGGTAAACGTTAATATTTCAATTTTTATTCTTTATTCCTTTAGTGATTTTTTGGAGGCTACAGTAGAGCTAACTCAAATTGGGTTTGTTTGTGCAAGGCATAGGATGGAGAGGAGAGCTAGGAGGAGAAAACCCTTGGTCATCTAAGTGTTTGATTAAGGTATGATCTTTCTTCCTGCGTCTTCTGGTTAATGAATAATTCGATTTCACATTTTAAGGAAATATATTAATATTAAAATATCTTTTTTGGCAGGTGACGCCAAGGTGCCAACTAATGGTCAACCAAATGTTTGGGATGATCCTGGATTTGTCATTACGTCCCAAACCCTCTTTCAAAGGTAATATTCTCGCACAGGGTTTAGGGTTTTGAATAAATGTTACATTTACATACAACCTGCATTTGTATGGAGAGTATGGTTACTAATAGAGCCTCAAAACTTTTTAAATGTGGATGCAAGATTGACGTAAGGGCCATGCAAGAGTCGCAACAAGGTTACCTCCTCTCATGAGCATCCTTACTCTGTCCTAATGTGAGATCGTTGTTCCTTAAATCCTTTTAATAAGAACACTTATATTTTTTATAGTTGTGGTTATACTAACGCTAACATGTTGGTGTGCATGTAAACAATGGCATGGCTCCTTCAACTGTACACAGAGTTCCAGGGTTACTCTGCTCGGAGTGTTGGGGGGAAAAAGGGCTTTACACCCTCTATCAATTTTCTTAAGATAAGTTTGATTATTAATCCATTCGGAAATCCATTTGTAATTCGATTTGGAAATCCATTACAATTTGGTGAATAGACTATGATTTGGTAATTTAGACTATAGGGTAGTTTTGAATGATTGGCACATAGCCATTGTGGATTATAAAGATTTGTTCTTTTGTTTAAATGTTAATTTAATTTGGATATGGATCTGATTTGGTTGATATCTGGTTCCTAGATCTGTAACCTAAGGATCTTCAATCGATTAGGGTTTACTGCGATTGTATTTCTTGGATATTTTAATTAGATGGTTTGTTTAGATCTGTTAGGATCTTAACTAATTACTTTGTTTCAGATATGTCTGTTTTTCTTGATACATAAAAGTTGAAGCAGAGTCTTGAAACCATATGTAGATTTATGTTTTATTTAACACAGAGATGAAGTCTCTATAGGAATCCTTACGGCACATAGATGTTGTGATTGTATTCTTAATTAGTTTATTTATTTATAATTTACTAGACATAAATCTGAGAAGAGAATCCTCTTGCCTCTCCTTATTGTGTCTATAATTTTGTTTGAGGACTATGACAAATTGATTGATAGATATTTAGCTTAATGATGAGACCTTTGGTAGGAGATTTATATAATTTACAATTTAAATTCTTGTATTATTTATAGGAAAATTAATTGAGATTTCTCCATTTCATTGCATATGAAAATTAACTACTAACATAGTATAAAGAAAGAATAATATTAAAACGGTTTAAAGAAAACTAATTAACGTATTGCATAATCTTAGTTTATAAAAACAATTAGAAATGTAATCTATTTCAGAATCTAAAAGACTAGAGCATTCTATATTTCAGTAAAGAACCTGACACCACTGGTGGCAAAACAAAATTGAAGATGTCGTTCCTCCCAACAAACTCCTAGATCATCCAAGCTTTACTTACTCCAAAACCCCCAATCCTGTTTGTTGAACCACAAGGGAAAATTCCAATAAATGCTCCATCGCTTTGCATCAATATCACATGGAAATATAAACCCAAAATCCAACGTCATATATGTTTGATTTTTGACATTAAGCTATCGACAATTCGACAAGCCTTGTCTTTTATAAACATCGGTTTATTTTCGTCGGATCTCCGACATACACATAGTCATGTAGGATATCCGACCACAAATATCTTCATATACACATCGGATATGCGACACATATGAGTCGGATATCTAACAACATGTTCGTCGGATAGTCGAATTATAATAAGTTAATGAAGGGAAGATATTTGGCAACAAACCCGTCAGATAACCAACACATATACAAACAGAAAATAGGAAAACCGATGACATTTGTCATTGGTGGTATGGCATACTCATTGGATATCACAAGAAGAGAAGTCAAATATGTGACCACAATCGAGAAATTTTTTTTTTAAATACCAGTTCTATGGTGTGTCGGGTGAATTCTCGTGTAGTGATGTTGTTAAAGTTAATTTTGAACTACATTCTTGATCCCATGTCACCATATTTTCTATAGTCCATATTCAAATTGTGACCATGTGGTGTTGCATATAAGTATAATGGCTTTAAGTGTTGAGCTTGAGGTTGCAAAATGCTCTTTTAGCTAATGAATATGAGCTGATATTAATAAGAAGAGATGATGGATATGAATTGATATTAATGACAAGAGTTCATTGGTTATGGTGGTGCATACTTCATTTGGAATGTGCAGAAAAACCCTCCTATAGTACATCCTATTTTCTCCTACAATGGATTCATGTTGGAACCCTTGTCCAAATTTCTACATCACAAAATTATGAGTACTCTTTTGGAACAACCCAACCATCTTCCAAATTCTCTCTATCTTCTTCAAGATATTGAAACATAACGCATTCCTACATATTCTATGTTGGTCACTTTAATGTAGAATCATTGTACCCCAGCATTCCTACTCAAGAATGTATTCTTGCTCTTCATGACATGCTTTGATGCAGTACCTTTGTTCTATTTTCACCTAAGGATGTGTACTTTTTGGTTAGAGTTGTTGAGATGGTCCTTAAATGGCATTTTCTGGAATTTAATGGCTATTTTTTTCAGCAAATCACAAGATGGGAAGCAATTTTCCAATTGTTGATGTCTATCTCTTTCTTTGTCACTTAGAAGAAGAAGTTAATCACATAATTCCTTCTCCAGAAATCAAATTCTTCAAAAGGTTTATTGATGATGGTTTCTTGGTTTGGTCTAGCTTTCAATATCGACTGCACGCTTACCTCGAATGCTATGAGTCAATTTATCCTCATAACATTCGCATCACTTCTTGTATATCTTCTACAAGTGTAAACTTACTGGATGTTGTGATTTTCAAAGGACATGATTTTCAAACTTCTGGAAATCTTTCTACCAAATGCTATCAGAAGCCACTGAATGCATAACAATATGTTATGTTCACTTCCTGGAATCCGCAACACCAAAAAGTTTCATTTGTAATCAATGAATTCAGGAGATGTTAGATTCGTGAAAGTAGTCAGTGTGGTTTTTTTCAACTCAGAAGATTGTATTACTCTTGTCTTCGTTCTCAAGGATATCCACCTGATTTTCTTCAGGACGACTTCACTCAAGTCCATTGGGATCAGAGAAATACTTTACTGCATCAAGTTTATGCATGTGGTCCTCTTCTTTATTCAGGATCCAAGAGGGCCCCTTGGTGTAAAAGCTATATTATTGGGAATCTACTAGAGCTTTGAACCTTGGGGGGGGGCTAAACCCTAAATTGCATGGAGACTTCAAGCGTCGCCCTCCACTGCAGCATATCCCTATACCTCTGATTTATTGGAGAAATCCACGTAAGCTTGGAACTTTCATCATGAGTAGCTTGGATCCTTGTTAACTTTCTCAGGAGCAGTCCTTCTTTCTGACTCCGACACAAGCTATCCCCCAAGTTTTTTTGGCTAAAAACAACCCAAAAAAACTCCAAAAATTTCCCCCTCAATGGGAAATTTTTTGAGATTTTTTTGCTATTTTTAGCAAGTCTCTATGTTATTTTTATCCATTTTACATCAGAATCTTCTCCAACCTTATTTTCGGAATTCTGACCACATTTATTGGTGACCATTTCTTTGTAACCGTTTTAGTTACTTTTCTTATTTTTTCCAAGGAAACTTCTAGATTCTTTGGAAACTTTCAGCTTTTTTACCTAACAATTATAGTTTCCAGATTGTTCCACCCACTCCTATTTTCTTTATAAAGAACGCACTGTAAACAATTTCTTTATGACTCATGAGTCAATTAAAGGGTGAAATTTGTTTTATCAATAAAATTTTCATTTCTCTCATATTATGTATGTGTTCTACTGTGTATCTTTTACATAATATTTTTCTTTTATCCTTTTATTGATTATTCTCCACTTTCCAATATCGTTAGCTTTATTTTTTTTTTACTTTTTAAATCCACCTATTTAAATCTAAATTAAATCCAAATAATCCCAATACTTTATAAATCAAAATTAAATCCAAATAATCCCAATCTTTATAGTTTAAAAAAACCTATAATTCTATTATAACTTTATAATATATATATATATATATATATGACACGGTTTTAATTTAAATGATGTTAAATTTGTTTTAATTCTCAATCCCTATGTTTAATTTGTTTTAGTTCTATTGTATTTATATATAATATGTGACATATGTTTTAGTGTCTTTGTTTCATTTATCTTTCCTTTTACAATATATCTACAACTATTCCATTTTGTTTTATACCAAAGAAAAGGTTATTGATTTATGATTGATTTGATGAAAAACTTTATATTAATTTAATCATTTTGTATAATTTATTTTCTCGTTTTAATCAATATGACTTTAAATTAAATTTTATATATATATATATATATATATTTTAAAGTTCGATAGATCAAAGTTGGTTTTATTGGATGTTAATCATCATCATCATTAACTATTCTCTTCATTTTAATCAATATTTTTTTAAATATATTAAATCAAATCAAATCTAAAATTATTTTAGTAAAATTATTTAAATCTTTTTTATTTTTAATCAATATTTCTTAATTATATTAAATCAAATCAAATCAAAAAAAATTCCATAAAATTATCAAATCTAAAATAACTTCCTTAAAAATATAATCTATTCTTAATTAAATAAAATCAATTATTAATATAATTTTTAAAATTTATTTTATACATTATTAATTTAAAATCTTAATTATGATCATGATTGATCACAACATTGATCAATGTTGGGAGAAGACATATATTGAATTGTATATCTAAATTTGATTCACTATGATGACAAATAATTAGGTTTTTTTAATTTAATTTATTTTCTCAAATTTATTTAATATTTTAAAGATTTTAAATTATATTTGATTAAATAAATTTAAATTATTAAATTTGTTTTATGTTATATTTTGGTATGTATACATATAATTTGCAAAATCTTAGTTTTGTTAAAATATTTGTTTTTAAATATCTAAATTTTGTATTTGTGAGTTATTGGAAGTGAAAAGTTTATATTGAAAATAGATGCAAACAATTTTGAATTCTTAATTTGTAACTTCTTTGGAATGAAGAGTTTATGCTGAAAATAAATGGTTTTAAATCCTTGTAGGAAACCCCATAACCGCATAATTGTTGTATTGAAATTTTGTTTACCAGTATAGTTTTTTTTGCTTTGAATTTTTATCAAATTTATATTGAACTTTGAACTCTTGTTTGGAAGTGCAAAATTCTAATTAGAAATAGATAAATTTTTGACCAATTATTGTTATCCAAAATATTTTGGCTTTGCTACTTGGATAATAAAAAATGTAAGATGATAAAACTTTTGGTTTTGCTAATAAAATTGTTTATATTAAATGATTAAACTTTAAAAAACAAGTTTGTTCACACATTTAATTTAAAAGAGTAACTCATTTGTAATAAAACAATATAATTATAATGGCATGCAATTCTCATGATCGTTTGCACAATGAAAATAATAAGACTCATACATCATTGCATTTCATATAATCATCATCAACCATATATTATGACATTTCATGCAATATACTTCCAATTTAAGAGATGAAATATATGAAAAACTACATTTCAAACAAAATTTCTATTTATTTATATATTTTCTTTATAAATAAAGAAATATTATTTTCTTTGTCAAAAATGAAATTGGCATTTTTTTCCCAATGAAATCTTTTATGTACATCAAGAAAACATATAGTGAACCTAATCCTATTTCCCATGAATAACATTAAATGTTGAGTATCCTTATATTTAAAGGTAAAAGATTTAACAACAAGGTTTGAAATGGGTAGCAATATGCCCTGAGGAAATAGTTAAACTAACGAAGATTTATAAATATGTATACAGAAAATTATTACCCCCCTACATAGCAAGGACATATAATCTTTCATTTTGTTTTGGTTGGCATTTACTCTGCATTCTCGTCGTACTCCTTGTGTATTGTCGTTGTGTCTAGTGTATATAGTTTTCTTTGGTCTGCATTTACTTCGCGTTCTCGACATATCGTTGAAAGGAGCGATGTACAATTACTAACAAGAGCGACATACTAGGATTTTAATGTTGACCGAAGGTTTAATGGGTTCTAGTAGCAAGTTAATTGCAAGTTGTGCCACATATAGTGATTTCCTTATGCTACATGATGGGTTTACTAGTCCAATGGGTGTTAGGATGATGCCCGCGTCAATCATTGGAGTGCACAAGGTCGCAACGAGGGGGGATAATTTGGAGGGGATGTTATGGTTGTTGTGTGATGTGTGTAGTTTATCACATGTCTTAGAGCTAGACGGAACACCATATTTATTATTGCATGGGTTGGAGCTTACCCTGGTTTGTTGTGCCTTGTCCTAGTTTTTGGTGGTTTTTTGGTTTTGCTAGTTGATTGTGTGTTTTCTTTTTGTGTGTCACAAACCCATAAATTACACCATAAAAAAATAAATAAATAAACTTTTTATAATGTATATAATTATTCGTCGCAAAGTGTTTTCTTAGTCGTAAGATCATTTTAACTTGTTTGCATGGATAAATTTAAATGGACTTCTTACTCGTTTAACAACAGTGCTTGTCGTATGTCCAGTGGTGGTCCGGTGTTAACTCCAACTATGACGAAAACCGGGTTGCAACCCTCACCAATGTGAATCTATGTTAAAGTTTTAAGTCAATGAAATAATCGGTTGTAAGTTTACCTAGGATTTGGACTTTTGTCCCAAGCTGTATGCTGCTAGACATATGCTTTATGTGTTTATATTTAAGTTTTAACCTTACTTTATATAAGGTATTGGCATAGGGGGTACAATACCCACGACTTTACATGTGATGTGGGTAAACATATTACAATCAGTATGACTATGTTTTCTAAAGCTTATGCCAAAGTTGGCATGTGGCCACGAGAGTCACAAGGTGGAGGCCAACTCGCCAGTAAGGAGGGTTTTAATGAGGTTTTAATTTTTGTCATAAGCCTTGGTTGCAAGTTGACAGTGTAACCAGGCATAGTTAATGACAAGGTGGCTTCCTCACATGCTTTTTGTGGGAAGAACTAATCCTCACCCTCCATTTTCCGACCCTTGTTATTGTAAAGCCTTTAGGTTTTAATACCACATTTACTTGGTCGTGAGGGTTTTGTTGTTTGGTTTCTTGGGTGGTTGCTAGAGGTTTCTCTCTGAGACTCCTTGTTGCACGATGGTGCATGTTGTGACCTCATTTATCATTCTGGCATGTTTTTCAGGGTTTGATTGGTTTAATGACAGTTATATGTTGTGTTTTAAAGATTTGTAATGGTTTTTATTGGTGTTTTATGGTGTTTAATGGCCACTTGGCTTCCATTTACCCTCTGCACGGTCTCAACCGTCTTTCATTTTTCTATGGTAAGGTGGAAACCTCGGTGTGCTTGCCTTTGATTACTGGTAGAGGAGCTCCTAAGCCCACAAGGTTTTAACAGGTAAAAGTTGATATTTCCATTTTAATTATGTATTCCTTTAGTGATTTTTTGCAAGCTACAACAGAGCTATCTCATATTGGGTTTGTTTATGCAGGGAAGAGGAAGGAGAGGAGAGAAAGGAGGAGAAAACCATTGTCCCTTTGAGCGTTTGATGAAGGTATGATCTTTCTTCCCACATGTTCTGGTTAATGAATAATTCGATTTCACATTTTTAGGAAATATATTAATATTAAAATCCCTTTTTTGGCAAGTGAGGCCAGGGAGCCAACGAATGGTCAACCAAATGTGTGGGATGATCCTAGTTTTTTCAGTATGGCCCAAACCCTCTTTCAAAGGTAATCTTCTCGCACAGGGTTTAGGGTTTTGAATAATTATTACATTTACTTACAACCTGCATTTGTATGGAGAGTTCCATATGGTTACTATATAGCCTTAAATTTTTTTAATGTGGATGGAGGGTTGGAGTAAGGGTCATGCAAGTGTGGTAACATGGTTACCTCCTCTCATGAGCATCCTTACTATGTGCTGAGGTGAGATCGATATTCCTTAAATCATTTTAATCTGAGCACTTGTAATTTTTTTTAGTTGCATTTATACTAACGCTAACAGGATGGTGTGCATGTAAACAATGGCGTGGCTCCTTCAACTGTACACTTGGATTGATACTTCAGTTTTAGGTATGCCTCAAATTTAAAGAGGATAGGCAGAGTTCTAGGGTCACTCTGCTCGGAGTGTTGGGGAAAAAAAGGGCTTTACAGCCTCTATCGATTTTCTTAAGATAAGTTTGATTATTAATAGATGTTGGGTCAGTAATTCGATTTGGTGAATAAACTACCATTTGGTAATTTAGATTGTAGGGTAGTTTTGAATGATTAGCACACAACCATTGTGGATTATAAATATTTTTTTTTTTTAAATGTTAATTTAATTTGGATATGGATCTGATTTGGTTGATATCTGGTTCCTAGATCTGTAACCTAAGGATCTTAAATCGATTGGGGTTTATTGCCATTGTATTTCTTGGATCTTTTAATTAGATAGTTTGTTTAGATCTATTAGGATCTTAACTAATCACTTTGTTTCATATATGTTTTTTTTCTTAATATATAAAAGTTGAAGCAGATTCTTGAAATCGTATGTAGATTTATGTTTTATTTAAAACAGAGATGAAGTATGTGTAGGAAGCCTTACGGCTCATAGATGTTGTGATTATATTCTTAAACTAGTTTATTTATTTATACTTTACTATATATAAATCTGAGAAGAGAAGCCTCTTGGCTCTCCTTATTGTGTCTGTAATTTTGTTTGAAGACTATGACAAATTGATTGATAGATATTTAGCTTAATGATGAGACCTTTGGTAGGAGATTTGTATAGTTTACAATATAAATTATTGTATTATTTATAGGAAAAGTAATTTTGATTGCTCCAATTCTGTGCATATGAAAATTAACTACTAACATAGTATAAAGCAAGATAAATATTAAATCGTTTTAAAGGAAAATAATTAATGTATTGAATAATCTCAGTTTATAAAAACAAATAGAATTGTAATCTATTTCAGAATTTAAGAGAATAGAGCATTCTATATTTCAGTAAAGAACCTATCACCATTGATGGGAAAACAGTACTGAAGATGTCGTTCCTCCCAACCAACTCCTAGAGCATCCAAGTTTTACTTACTCCAGAAACCCCGATCGTGTTTGCTGAACCACAAGGGAAATTCCAATCAATGTGCCATCTCTTTGCATCAATATCACATGAAAATATGAACACAAAATCCGACGTTGTATATGTCCTATTTTTTACATTACGTTGTCGACAATCCGACAAGCCTCATCTTTTATAAACATCAGTTGATTTTCGTCGCATCTCCGACATACACATGGTCGCGTCAAATATCCAACTTATTATTGTCAAATATCCGATCACAAATCTCTTCATATACACATCAGATATGTGACACATGTGAGTCGGATATCCGACAACATGTTCGTCGGATAGTCGACATAATTTATTGAAGGGAAGATATCTGACGACAAACTCGTCGGATAAACGACACATATACAAAGAGAAAAGAAGAAAATCAATGACATTTGTCATTGCTGGTATGGCATACTCGTCGAATATCATGGGAAGAGTCGTCGGATATACGATCACAATCGATAATTTAAAAAAAATACAAATTCTATGGTATGCGAGGTGAATTCTCATGCAGTGATGTTGTTGAAGTTAAATTGAACTACATTCTTGATCCCATATCACCATATTTTCTATAGCCCAGATTCAAATTGTGACCATGTGGTGCTGCATATAAGCATAATGGCTTTAAGTGTTGAGCATGAGGTTGCAAAATGCTCTTTTAGTTGATGAATATGAGCTGATATTAATAATAAGAGATGATGGGTATGAGTTGATATTAATGAGAAGAGTTCATTGACTACGGTGGTGCATATTTCATCTGGAAAGTGCAAAAAAAACATCCTGTAGGACGTCCTATTTTCTTCTACAATGGCTTCATGTTGGAACCCTTGTCCAAATTTCTACACCACAAAATTCTATGTACTCTTTTGGAACAACCCAACCATCTTCCAAATTCTCTCTGTCTTCTTCAAGCTATTGAAACATAACGCATTCATACATATTCTATGTTCGTCACTTTTGATGTAGAATCATTGTACCCCAACACTCCTACTCAATAAGGTCTTCTTTATCTTTGGGACATGCTTCTACACAGTACCTCTATTCTGTTTTCACCTAAGGAAGTGGACTTTTTTGTTAGTGTTGTTGAGATGGTCCTTAAATGGAATTTTCTGGAATTTAATGGCTCTTTTTATCAGCAAATCAGAGGCACCGCGATGGGAATCAATTTTTTAGTTGTTTACGCATGTCTCTTTCTTTGTCACTTAGAAAAAGAAGTTAATCACGGAATTCCTTCTCCAGAAATAAAATTCTTCAAAAGGATTATTGATGATGGTTTCTTGGTTTGTCCTGGCTCTCAATATCGACTACGTGCTTACCTCAAATGCTATGAGTCGATTTATCCTCATAATTTTCGCATCACTTCTTGTAATTCTTCTACAAGTGTAAACTTACCGGATGTTGTGCTTTTCAAAAGGACCTAATTTTCAAAATTCTGGAAAGCTTTCTATCAAATGCTATGAGAAGCCACTGAGTGCATATCAATACATTTTGTTACTTCCTGGCATCCGCGGCACCAAAAAGTTTCATTTGTAATCAATGAATTTAGGATATAGTTGCTTCGTGAAAGCACTCTGTCTGGTTTTCTTCAACTCGGAATATTTTTGTACTCTCGGCTTCGTTCTTAAGGATATCCGCCTGATTTTCTTCAGGTATGCTTTGCTCAAGTCCATTGGGATCAAAGAAATACTTTACTACATTAGGTTTATGCGCATGGGACTCTTCTTTATTCAGGATTCAAGAGGGCCCCCTTGGTGTTAAATCTATATTACTATGAATCTACTAGAGCTTTGAACCTTGGGGCAGGGCTAAACCCTAAACTGCATGGAGACTTCCAGTGTCACCCTTTGTTGTTGCATATTCCTAGACCTTTGATTTGTTGGAGAAATCCATGTAAGCTTGTAACTTTCATCATGAGCAGCTTGGATCCTCATTAACTTTCTTGGGAGCAGTTTCAGTGTTTTGGAGCAGTCCTTCTTTATGATTCTGACACAAGTTAGCCCCCGAGGTTTTGGCTAAAAATAGCCAAAAAAATCCCATTGAGGGGGAATTATTTGGCTATTTTTAGCTAGTTTATATGTTATTTTTATCCATTTTACATCTAAATCTTCTCCGGCCTTATTTTTGGAATTCCAACCACATTTATTGTTGATCGTTTCTTTGTAACCATTTTAGTTACTTTCCAGAATTTTTACAAGGAAACTTCCATCTTTTTTGTTGATGTATTTGTAACTTCGGAATGTATTCACTTGTATATTTCTTATTGTATTTCATTGTACCCCAACGGAGATGTTTATTCCTCCGATCGAGAGAGTCATTAATATAATAAATTCATGTAAATTCATTGAGGTTAACCCTCCATTGTAAGTCGAGGAAATAGTCCCCACATTTGAGTGGTATTAGGGTTATTAGACTCCCCTAGTGAGGTTGTCCATGTAAGAGTTAAAGTCAAGTGGAAAACAAGTATAAATAGATAGTGAGACTCTCTATTTGGAACACACACTCACTCAACTATAGCGCATGAGTGAGAGAGGAGGAGCTCGCACAAGTGAGAAAGAGAACAGTTGTCGGAGATCATCTTTGTGTTTTTAGGTTTTACTTTTGCTATTGGTGCTCATTCTATCTCTAAGGAAGTTGCGGGGTTTTCTCCTTTATGGTTTCCCCGAAGGAAAACTCTTTGTGTTTCTTGTCTCTTGTGATTATTGATGTGCATGTTATTCTCTCAGATAAGATCTTAGATCAAATTGGTTAAATGATAAAAATCTAATATGGTATCAGAGCTAACCTAAGAAGAAGACACTGTGCAGCTGCAGAAGCTAGGGCTTCTTACTTTCTGGGTCTCTCTCCATAGATCATCAGTAAAAGGAGGGTGGGATAACTCTCCATCGAAGGGTGCATCTTTCTATCGAAACAGAATTTGATTCCGAGCATTTTCAGTTTTTGACCTGTCACTGCTGTAGGAAATTAGGGCTTTCCACATAAGAGGAATTTTTCAATGAGCCCAATATAGGATTTCTCTCCTCATCAAAATAGAAGTTTAGAGACCAAGATCGAATTTTTTGGTTGGGTAGAACTCCAGGAAAGTCAAACCATAATTTGACCTTTGACAAGAAAAACAGCACTGCAAAAAGGCATCTCAAATTGGTAAGATCTAAATCTTTTGTATTTCCATTTGAGGTTCTCATTAAATATGTCTCATCACACCAAGCTTGATGAAAATCTTGAAGGAGCAGATAACTTCCGAGTATGGAAGTATAGGATTTCACTTGTTCTTGAAGAGAATGAATTGGACACCTATAGAAGTGGAGAGGTTCCAGTTCCAAAGGGAGATTAGGCTAAGGCCTTACACAAGAAGAACTTGGTCAAGGCCAAGAGGATCATTGTTGATTCTATCAAGGATCACCTTATACCACATGTGTCTTCCCTAAATACACCTAAAGAGATGTTTGATTCCTTGACCAAGCTATTTGAAGGGAAGAATCTAAATCGGAAGATGAATTTGAGAAATCGGTTGAGGAATGTAAAGATCCAAAATGCAGAGGCCATTAAGTCATACTTTACAAGGATCTCTCAAATCAAAGAACAACTTGAAGCTGTGGAAGAAGAAGTAGAGAATGGAGAAATTGTGATGACCACCCTGAATGGTCTCCCTAGGTCATGGGACTCCTTCATTTAAGGGATTTGTGTTAGAAGAAAGTTAATCACTTTCAGTAGACTATGGGAGGAATGCTCACAAGAAGAAGCTCAAATAGTAGCTCAAGAAGAAAAGACGGGAAATGAAGATCAAGCTCTCACAACACACACCAAGAAAATCAGAAGGGACCACTATCATCCCAATAAAGGTAAGCATTCACACTAGAACAACCCTAGAAGAGATCTATCTAGTATCAGATGCTATACATGTGATGAGAAAGGACACCTCGCCAGAAACTGTCCCAAAAACAAAGGTGGCTCTCAAAAGAAGAAGAACAACAAAAGAAGACATCATGCTCACACTGTAGAGGATGATGAACCTCCACGAAAGAGAGTCAAAGAAGAAAGTGAAGATTCTTCAAGGGATGAAAAACATGTTTTGATTTTTTCCCTCACAGGAACTGTTACACATGGAAGCAATGATTGGCTCATAGATAGTGGGGCTTCCAAATATATGACAAGATTTAAATAATCCTTTGTAAAACTATCCAAATATGAGCCACCCCACAAAGTGAAACTTGGGGATGAGTACCAGTATCCCATAAAAGGTAGTGGTGAAGCTTCCTATAAGATGGACTCTAGGAAATCTATGAAGATGAATGATGTCTTGTTCGTACCAAGACTAAAGAAGAATCTTCTCTCCATATCTGCATTGGAGGAAAAAGGTATGAGGGTTGCATTTGTAGATGGCCAAGTCCTTATGTGTCCAAAGGGAAAGACTATAGATGATGTAGTAGTGATTGGGGAGCAAGACGGAGCCTTATACAAATTAAAGGGCCAACCAGAACAAGCTTTGGTCCATGACTCAATAAAGCCAAGTGAGCTTTGGCATAGAAGGCTTGCACATATGCACTATAGGGAACTACCACTTGCAAGAAAAGTTGTTGAAGGTCTTCCAAAAATACAGGCAAAGCATAAAGGTGTTTGCAAAGGATGTACGAAAGGAAAGAACACAAAGAAGACATTTCGTAGTAGCGAAAGCAAGGCAAAAGGAATCTTGGAAATCATCCACTCCGATGTATGCAGTCCGATGTCATCCAGTTCATTGAGTGGGTATGTATATTATGTTTCTTTCATTAATGACCTTTCTAGAAAGACATGGATATATTTCTTGAAAATCAAGGATGAAGTATTCATTAAGTTCAAGGAATTCAAAGCCTTGATCGAGAACCACACAGAGAATAAAATCAAGACCTTTCGATCAGACAATAGTGGAGAATTCACATCAGATGAATTCAAGGAATTATGCAGAGAGTCAGTGATTAAGAGGGAGTTGACCACTCCATATAATCCACAACAGAATGGAGTTGCAGAAAAGGAAGAATAGAACAATTATGGAAGTAGCAAGGGAAATGCTTCATGATCAAGATCTTCCTATGTATCTATGGGCAGAAGCTTCTAGGATAGTTGTGTATGTACGAAACCATACTCCACATAGAGTAGTTGAGAACAAGACACCATAAGAAGTCTTCCCCGGCAAGAAACCAGAAGTCAGTCATCTTAGAATATTTGGTTGTCTAGTGTACACAAATTCCAAAAGAAAAGAGGATGAAGTTAGATCCTTCAGGAAAGAAGTGTATATTCGTGGGATATAGTGAAAGCTCGAATGCTTACAGAATATATTTCCCAGGATTCAAGAAGATCGACATCAGCAGGGACGTGACATTTGACAAAGACTCGGCTTATATCAAATCTAGAAAGAGACCTGTTGAAGACCCTAAAGAGATAGAAGTACCCAGGATCCCAGATACAACTATGAATGAAGGAACTCTAGAAGAAGATTGAGATATGGAAGAACCTCATGAATGTGTAGATCCACCCCAAGAGAAGAATACTTGCAAGATAAAACCAGCATGGGTACGAGAGTTTATCCAAGGTGTAAATAGATATGGGGCTCCAGAAGAAATGCATAGAGAAAGGAAGAGAACTAGGTCCTACTCCAGTTATGTAGCCCTACTATGTGACATCATTGATAAAGAACCTTCCAACTATGAAGAAGCGGCAGAAAAGAAAGAATGGAAGGATGCTATGATCGAGGAGTACAAATTGATCATGAAGAATGATGTCTGGGATGTGGTCCCGATACCAGAAGGGAAGTCTTTTGTGACTTCCAAGTGGATCTACAAGATCAAGCATGTTGCAGATGGCAGCATAGAGAAATATAAAGTGATATTTGTAGCACGTGGCTTCTCCCAGAAGGAAACTTATAGATTATGAAGAAACTTTTGCGCCTATAGCCAGATACATTTCCATCATATCAGTACTTTCTCTGGCTGCAATGATGAAATGGAATATACACCAAATGGATGTCAAGATCGCATTCTTGAATGGCGTAGTGTAAGAGGAAGTGTGTGTCGAGCAGCCACTCGGATTTGAAACACATGATAGAGAGACCCATGTGTGCAAATTGAATAATGCCCTGTATGGTTTGAAATAGGCACCCAGGACGTGGTACGGCAGGATTGAAAGCTTCCTAACTAGTTTGGGCTTTACTAAGAGTAAAGTAGATTCCAACCTTTACTACAAGGTTGAGGAAGGGAACCCAGTGATACTCCTACTATATGTAGATGACTTGTTTGTGACAAGTGAGGATGGGTTGATTGATGACACAAAGAGGAATCTTGTTTCCAAGTTCGAGATGAAGGACTTGGGTATGATGCACTATTTTCTAAGCATAGAGGTGTGGAAAAATACGGATGGAATCTCCCTTGGACAAGGAAAGTATGCAGTGGAGATCCTGAAGAGGTTCGGGATGATGGACTGCAAGGCCATGGCCACACCTATGGCATCAAACCTAAAGCTATTGAGTGATGCTTCATCAAATTCGGTTGATGCCACGATATATCGTCAAATGATTGGTTCATTGATGTACCTGACAAACAGGAGACCAGATATTTTCTTTGCAGTGAACACATTGAGCCAGTTTCTAACAGATCCGGGACATGTTCACCCGATTGCTGCAAAGCATATTCTGAGGTACCTAAAGGGTACAGTTGATTATGGGCTCAAGTATGAGGAAAATCAGAAGATTAGCCTAGAAAGTTATGTGGATTTGAATTGGACAAGAAGTGCCATTGATAGGAAGAGCAATTCAGGGTGCTTCTTCAGTATGGGATCAAGTGTGATCTCTTGGTTTAGCAAGAAGTAGTCCTGTGTGCACTGAGTACAACCGAAGCAAAATATGTCGTAGCTTGTTCGCCTAGTTGTGAGGCAGTATGACTGAGGAAGCTACTGTCTGATTTGTTTGATCTCGAGTTAGATGCTACTTGCATATATTGCGACAACCAGAGTTGTGTGAAGTTGTCGGAGAACCTGGTGTTCCATGACAAGTCGAAGCATATCAAGATCAAGTATCACTATATCAAGGATATGGTGCAAAGAGGAACAGTGAAGCTCCAATATGTTGCAACGGAAGAGCAGATAGTTGATGTGTTAACCAAGCCGTTGGCCAGAGTAAAGTTTGAGTACTTTGGAGAGAATCTTGTTGTTCTTCAGATCGAGATTCCCTCCAAGGGAAAGTAATACACATGAGCCCTTCGCGGATGGTAGTAGGTGTGTCCTACCATGTCGGTGGATGTAAGTACTGAAGACTTTCCCAGATGGCAGTAGGTGTGTCCTACCATGTTGGTGAATGTGAATGTTGTGTTATGTGTATCTGGGTTTTGCTCCGAGATGATTTGAAGAGAAATACCTTGCAGAGGGAAAGGCCTACATCCAGCATGAAAAAGGGTTGGCCTTGTAGAGGAAGACCTTGCAGAGGGAAAGGCCTACATCCAGCATGAAAAAGGGTTGGCTTTGTAGAACTACATCCAGCGTGAAAAAGAGTTGGATCTGTAGATGGAGAACTACATCCAGCATGAAAAAGGGATGACTCTGTAGAACTACATCCAGCATGAAAAAGGGTTGGCTCTGTAGATGGAGAACTACATCCAGCATGAAAAAGGGCTGGCATTGTAGACTTATATCCGGCATGAAAAAGGGCTGGCTATGTCGATGAAGACCTACATGGAGGCTAGGCCTACATCCAGCATGAAAAATGGTTGGCTTTGTAGAACTTCCTATGATGAGTAGATTTGAGAGATAACACCATTTGCTCGAGATAGCGGCAGGAGCTTTGATGATGATCCAGTGATGAAGACTTGTGTTGATGAACTGTGTCAAGAGAATACCTTCCTAGTTAAGAGGGAGTGTTGATGTATTTGTAACTTCGGAATGTATTCACTTGTATATTTCTTATTGTATTTCATTGTACCCCGACGGAGATGTTTATTCCTCTGATCAGGAGAGTCATTAATATATTAAAGTCATGTAAAGCGATTGAGGTTAACTCTCCGTTGTAAGTCGGGGCAATAGTCCCCACAGTTGAGTGGTATTAGGGTTATTAGAATCTCATAGTGAGGTTGGCCCTGTAAGAGTAAAATTCAAGTGGAAAACAAGTATAAATAAAGAGTGAGACTCTCTATTTGGAACACACTCACTCAACTGTAGCACATGAGTGAGAGAGGAGTTCACGCAAGTGAGAGAGAGAACAGCTGTCGGAGATCATCTTTGTGTTTTTGGGTTTTACTTTTGCTATTGGTGCTCATTCTATCTCTGAGGAAGTTGCGTGGTTTTCTCCTCTATGGTTTCCCAAAAGGAAAACTCTGTGTCTCTTGTCTCTTGTGATTATTGATGTGCACGTTATTCTCTCAGATAAGATCCTAGATCATATTGATTAAATGATAAAAATCTAACATTTTTTTCCGTGACAGTTACAGTTTTTGGATTGTTCCACCCACTCCTATTTTCTTTATAAATGATGCATTGTAAACAATTTCTTTATCGCTGATGAGTCAATTGGAAGATGAAACTTGTTTGATCAATAAAGTTTTTGTTTCTCTCATATTATGTCTGTTTTCTATTGTGCATCTTTTACATAATATTTGTCCTTCATCTCTTTATTGATTGTTCTCCCCTTTTCAGTATCGCTAGTCTTATTCTCTTTTCACTTTTTCACCACAATCGATAATTTTTTTTCTTTAAATACTAGTTATATGGTGTGTGGGGTGAATTCTCATGCAGTGATGTTGTTAAAGTTAATTTTGAACTACATTATTGATCCCATGTCACCATATTTTCTATAGTACATATTCAAATTGCGACCATGTGGTGTTACATATAAGAATAATAAAAGACAAAAGAGGGATAGCCTAAAGGGATTCAGACAAAAGAGGGAAGTAAGGTTGGTACAGTATTTTAAGCTTATGGAATTAACTAAAACTCGTAGGAGTGTGAGCTCAAAAGCCACCTACTCAATAATAGTAGGAGGTAGAAAAAATGTGCATGTTGGTGACAAGGTGGTGGCATTGTTTAGTTGAAATAAAGACCAAAAATCACTTGAGAATTATCAAAAAAAGATTTGTCCTTTGATTGTAGCAGTAGAATGGAATGATGAAAAGTATGGAGGAATTCATTTGAAGTACTTAAGGGTAAATCCTTGCTCATGCTTGAATTAAATTGTCGTCACTCCAACATTCAAGTTTGGAGCATGGTTGTCAAGTGGACATTTTTAGTCTAAACCGGTGGAACACATGGCAACTTTCCATTGGTTTCATTTTTCTTAGTTGGTTGGGTCCCACCTATGGGCTTAGATCCATGGTGGATCTTTTGTGTTGGATCCAAGTTGAGATACTATGCAACGCTGCAAAATTCATCGTTAAAAAAGGGAATCCCATAAGTAAACATGATCCTTATATCTTTTAACCTAACTAAATCTCATTCGTTTGTGTTATCCTCTTGTTTTCAAAGCCTTAGTGATGTTTCCTGGTGTGAAGGAGATTTGGCAATTGATTGAGAACACTCGATTAGATCTCAGTCATCCATATTATACTCCTCTTTTCAAGGCCCTAGCAATGCTTCCTAGCACAAAGCATTTTTTATCATTTATCTAGAACTCAGACATTGACACTAGCTTTCCATTTGCAATATCCAAACAAAACCTCCCAACATGAAAAGAATCGAACCATAGATCGTGTGGGGATGACTAAATTTTCTTTGTTTGTGCTACTTTCCATTTTGGGAGACCCCGATGAGACCTCTCAACGCAAAGAATTGTGAGTCATTGATCTAGGGGTGCACGCAAATCTCAATTGTTCAGGAGACATGCCTCAGTTAATACAATTGAGCCATTGATCAAAGGAACATGCACAAATATCAATCGTTCACAATGAGGCCTCCCTTTTGGGACCCCATTGAGATTTTCCCACAAAGGGCCTCTAAACCGTTCAACCGGAGAGCCTACATAAATATGGGTCGTTCGCGTTGAGGCCTCCTTTTCGAGACCCCAACGATACCCCTAGCACAAAGACTTCGAAGCCATTAATATCGAGGGCCCAATTAAATCTCAATCGTTGAGTTGGAGCTTCTTTCGTGGGACCCTAGAAAGATTTCCCCATATAAATACTTCGAAATCGTTGATTTTCATTTGGTGAGGACGATCTCCACCTTCAAACAAGTCTTTAGATAATTTGATGGTCCTCCAATGGGGGTGCTCCTAACAGGGAAACATAACCAAGTTGAAACAAAACATGATTAGACATATAGCAACAAGGGGAATACTCCACCAATTAAATACATGCATAATCAAATATCATGAGCGATGAAATATCCCAACTCGCACCCTCAAGCACCAAAAGGATTAGAAAGATATATTTTAGTAGGCATAGATTGTATCGTCATCCTCCTAGAAAGACGTAATCAAATATCAATTTTAGAATGAGAATGTTTGTACTTCTACAAGCATTTGGCATGGGTATGTTCCCCTAAATAGTGGAATAAAATGCATCAATTGTGACATGACCAACACCATCTTTGACTTCAAAAAATAACCATAAGTTGATAAACACTACACAAATCATAACATTGTGGATTTCCAAAACAAGGACCTCATGCCATTAACAATTAATGTAATTACAGCGACATGGGAGAAATTATAAAGAGTTTTCTATTGCAATAGGCATAGATCATGTCATTTCCCTCAAAACAACACAAAATCATTGCATATTTCAACGACATAATCATCAACCAATTCTAGAATGAGAACCTCTAGATGTCAACAAACATTCAAGATGTACATGTTTTCCTCAAAAATGTTTATTGTGCCCCCCTAAACAACAAAATTAGCACCTCAACTAAAATATGATCAACATAATTTTTGTATTCCAAGAATAAGCATAAAATGCCAATTGCAAGGCCAACCTTAACATCATTTCCAAAATAAAGAACTTGTGGCAAGAACAAATAATGTTATTACAGCTACAAGGAAAATCTCTAAAAGGATTCAAAATTGCAATCCAAGAGCAAAGCCCCCACTAAAAACATAAGCTACAGTAGCAAAAAGCAAGCAAGACGATGAAACATCCCATCAAGAAGATATACTTTTAAGATGGTAAACCAAAAAAAAACCAAAAACATCAACACTAAGAAATTGCAAGCAATGATTCTGTAATGTACCCAATCAGAAAATTTAGGCACATCAACTCCAACTTCCCAATAGATATTAAATTGATCCCCAAATTTATCCAAACAATGGTTTTATTATGTTTATCAAAATATGAATAATATGGTGCATCCCGCGATGTGTACAATCAAATCATTGTAATGTGCTCAATCGGGTCTGATATATCACCACTATAATGTTCCTAATCCAAACTCGAAGCTATCAACCCTAATACAACCCTAGAGAACCACTGGATTTGAAACTAGGAGCACTAGTTCAAATCTGCCCACACAAAACACTCAATTTTCAACTCTTCCCAAACACCTCTTAACCAACCTGATCAACAGCTCCAAATGGGCCTAATAACTACCAAACACATCTGATATGGCCTCTAGCAGACTTTAGAGAACTTGTAAGGAAGCTTTGAACACTGGACTTCAAACTACACAGACTTCTCTAATTGAGGGTGCGAAAGCATAAATGTACAAAGTGACCAATAGGTAAAATGTTCATAACTTGGGCATACGGAAACCTTTTGGATGAATAAAAAGTGTTTCCCACTGGGAACAATGCTCCAGACGCAATGAAATGTGTTTTAGAACCCAAAAACACTCAAAAATGGTCGAACCAGAAAGTGCCTTTCGACCCCTTTTACACTAGTACAAGATTGAGAACACCGACAACCATAGAACTTCCAAATACACCCAAAATACTTCCAAACACACTCAAATCAAGCCAAATGGATTGTTAAAATATACTAAGGACTCTTATGAAGGTCTTAGACCTATATATCAAGTTTACACAACCATACATTAAAATAATTGCTCATAGTCCACCATTTACTCATAGATTAAATTGTGCTTAAATATTGAACAATATATGGGGAATAACAATGTGATTTTTATTATGAATGGAGCATTTACAAAGAGTACATTGATGGATACTACAGTAGCTAAAAATGCAAAGAAATAAATGTTGCAAAGAGAGTAGAAAAAGTTGCTACAAAACCGCAGAGAAGAGAGTGAGAGTTACTACTCCAAATAAGTGTTTTCCTTCCAAAGTTGCACCCTACACAAGCAATATTTCGACCCCAAACTTCAGATATGGCCTCTTAGGTGCGCCCTCAACTAGATATGAGTTCCATATAGACCATAGAACAACCATCAACAGATTTAATCCACCGTATATGTGCCCTCCTCCACCAAGATCTACCACAAGACAAACTTCCGATGCTGAAAAACACCAACAATATTTGACTACTACAAACTATATCTCAAACAAACAAACATAAACTCGACCTCACTACTGTAGACGAAAATAAAAATCTACAAATAAGGTCTGTAAAGAAATCTAAAATTGATTTCTCCTCTCAATCAACTTCCATGAAGCACAATGAAGAGATCATAATGATCTTCTCCTCTCTGCTAGCTAGGGTGGAATCTTTCACCACCAAAACTAGTTTACAATTGCAAGGGGCACATCTCCCAAGCTAGCAAGGGGATCATCTCCCAAACTATGAAAAGCCACAAGAGATCTCCAATATCGGAAAATCAAAATGACCAAAAGCTCTTTCACTTATCTTCAGCCTTTTTATAAATCTTCATGGAACATCTCCCCCCATCCTAAAATTCTCTCACAATTATTTAATAAAATATTAATAAATGTTATTTTTATGAGAGAATGACACATTGGGACACATTTCATTCCTCTCTAATGTTATTTGTCCAAATAATACCTTTATCTTCCTTGGAAGTTACACTAGCATGTGGGCCTACCATTCTCCTCTAACACCCTCCTTGGCTAAATTTAGGACCCGCAACATGTCATAGGCTGTCATAAGTTGTCATAAACAGACATAGGACCTAATTCTTGTCATATTGTGTCATATATGTCATAGGTTGTCATAGATTTTCTATATTTAGCCCGGGAAGTTACAACCCATGAGATGTCTCTTCATGAAACTTCTTGGGAGTTGCAAATTTGAATTTATGCCTTCATGATTTTTTCTTCCACCTTAGAAATTCTAGTTTGGGGGAATTCCAACTCATGTGGGGCCCAAATCAACCTCCTTATGCACTTTCCTTATCCAATTTTGCCTAATATTGCATCATTTCACAATTTAGACATCAAACTATACAAATATTTGACTCACATTGCCACCTTGATAATTTTTCATGACTTTACCAAGCGACTTAGTCCAATGCATCTCTCTAGTCCAATGGAATGATCGATAACCAAAATTTGGGGACATTACATATTGCAACTACAATCCCAAACCGATGTAAACATGCAAAAATCAACATTGTTAAGAAAACAGGGATAGACGTGACAACATATCTAAGACAAATAAAAAATAAACAAATGGCCAATATTTGATGCAAATCTATCATTCTAATCACCTCTGAAAATAAAATATTTGAATTAGAAAGTGTTTCACAAAACAACAAAGCAAAGTATTAATACATTCAAGTTGAGAATGTTTCAACATCTAACAATATAAAATTGTGGCTGTTACTGAGCAAAACAACATAGACAAAACACTATCAACAACATATATGTAACAACTCCATTGGCCCCCAACAAGCTAAAGCTTTAACAACCACATCAATCTGAACACAAACAAAAGTAACCCCACAAGGAATTTTCACACTTAAATTCTCAAACTTTATAAAAGAAGGATCACATGTACACTCATAATATGAAATAACTAATCCAAGCTAACACCATTAAGTCAATAGCATTACACAACCTTAGTGCCAAATGGGAAAAAAATCAAGACCTAGCTCGTCCCAACTGAGGGTGACAATTTACATTCAAATAACCATTTTAAACAAAACCAAAGCTTCTTGTGTCACCGCAAACTAAAACTTGAAATACCAAGCGAAAGTGAACACACATTGCCATAGATTAACAAATGGAAGATCTAATGTCACCCTCCTAGCATGCGGTAGAGAGCATTGATCATATCAAAAGATAGCAATCAGCAATTCATTGCCCACAGTAATCCATCAAACAGACCAAAGTATCTCCTCTCAACCATCCACACACAAAATCAAACTAAGTAACCTTGTCGCTTTACTATGCCTATAAATAATGTCATTGATTCATGTGCATGCTTTTAATTATATCATTACCCTTGTGCATTATACAAACATCTTAAATATCAACAATGTCTAAGATATAATACCTTTAAGAAACTCAGATCACTAGATAGACAATGAACCTTTTAACAAGCCCTTTTAAACTAAACAGCATTGAACTATTTACCAACTAAATTTAAAAGCTAAAGTTTCTACACCAATCACGCTCACAAGTTCTTTACCATCAACATTCATTCACACCCACACGTCCTTCCTATACAATCAGTATTTACTCCCACTCAACAATTTTTTATAATCAATATTCATTGTACATGATCGTCCAAATATACTAAAACTAAAACGCTTTGCAAAAGTTTCTACCACAATCACACACTATAGGATGTTTATAGCCCAAATTCATTGCAGATGAACAAACACGACTGTTTTGCACATGATCGTCCAAATATACAACAAACTAAAACTCAGGGCAAATGTTTCTACCACAATCACACACTGTAGAATGTTTATAATAATCGTCCAAATATACAACAAACTAAAACTCAGGGCAAAAGTTTCTACCACAATCACACACTGTAGAATGTTTATAATAATCGTCCAAATATACAACAAACTAAAACTCGGCAAAATTTTCTACCACAATCACACACTATAGGATGTTTATTGAACAAACGATTGTGTAAAGCACTGAAATTCATATGAAAAAATACATTTCAAAACTTCATTATCATCTTTTCGTTAACATGTCCAGGTCATATTAAAAAAAAACATTTCAAAACTTCATTATCATCTTTTTGTTAACATGTCCAGGTATTTTAAAAGGTTTCAGTATCACTTTGATAAGGCCATGGATTTTACTTTGAAGATTTGAAGAAATTGAAATTTATAATATTGTTTTTGAAAGATCAAAAGTATTTAAATAAAAAACATTTCTAAACTTCATTATCATCTTTTTGTTAACATGTCCAGGTCTTTTAAAAGACTTCAGTATCACTTTTATAAGGCCATTGATTTTAATTTGAAGAATTGAAGAAATCGAAATTTATAATATTGCTTTTGAAAGATCGAAATAGGTTTTTAAAAAAAACCTAGAAAATACCGCAAACATTTATAGCTTAATTAAAAGGAAGAAGATATACCCGATTAAAGGGGGTACAAGAATAGTCCACTATAAGGAAAAAGAAAAATGAGTATACAAAGCAACCTTTAATGAGATGCCACAAAACATGACAGTAGGTTATACTAAAAAAATATAAACTTGAAAATAAAATAGAACCAGAAAATAAACATAATCTAAGAAAGAGATGTCTATAAGCCTGAGAGATTGTGGAAAGGAGTGTTATCCACCTATCTATGTTATATTCTTGTAAGTGACCTTCTGAACTTATAATGAATATATTGTTATACTGGTTTTGAGCCCTGTTGTTAACCTATCCTTGTGCCCTGGAATCTAGGATTTAACTTAATTACCATTCTCAAAATGAGGGAAAGTACCCAAAGTCTTTCCCAGCATGTTACCTGGGAAAAGAAAAGATGTCTCTGAAAAAAATTAGCTTGCTCTTCATCCATCATCTGAATCATTACTGCAGTTGTCAAAATCACATCCCTCGTACTAACTTGGATAATACTTGTCTATGCATCTCATATCACAAAATTTTATCATGAAGAACCATAATAAATTTCCTAAACGTGCCATACACTTGTAAGTTCTTGTCCTGAATAAACATAATAGATTTCTCAGACATTTTATACAAATTTCATCAATCTATCTTCTCCTCTGTAGTTACAATTATTATAACAGAGGAAGTTGTGTATTAAAAAGAAACAATCCCACCATAAAGTGTACATAACCACGGGCTGTGGACATTTAGCGTCCTTTGGACATGCATGCCTATGCAAAAATATATTTATACAAATTTCATCAATCTATCTTCTCTGTAGTTACAATTATTATAATAGAGGAAGTTGTGTATTAAAAAGAAACAATCCCACCATAAAGTGTACATAACCACGGGCTGTGGACATTTAGCGTCCTTTGGACATGCATGCCTATGCAAAAATATATTGCACAGAAATTTCAATTTCCAACAAATCATAAAATCTTATAGCTTCTCGATGCTCTGCCGATCAAGCGCTTTCGTTTTCTTATCACAGTTTATCCTTTCGTTGCAAAATGCTGTCGGTTTGACAGTATGGCGTTAAATCAAAATAGCGTTAAATCATAAAATCTTACAGGTTCTGGATGCTCTGCCCATCAAGCGGTCTTCTTTTGACACTTTATCCTTACGTTGAAAACTGCTTTTGTTTTGACAGAATGGCATTTTTCATTGCAAATAAAAATAGCGTTGACTAGTATTACTCAAACAATCCCACGTTATAAAAACACTTTTTCTCCTCGAGTCCTTGAGAGCCTCTCTCGGATACTGCAAACCATCCCACGTTATTAAGCCATTTTTTCCTGGGGTGATACGTTATAGGAGAAACAAAGTTTATATGGGTTATAAGAGTTGGTGATAAGTCCATAAGAACTTCTCTCATTCAAACAGGAGGTGCTGACCACTGTACCCGCAATGTGACTATCCTAGAAGGAAAGGTTAAATATTATATTGCATTCCTCTGCAAAATTTATTGCACGTAATGATTACTCGATTCCAACAAGTCATAAAATCTAACGAGTTCTGGTTGGTCTGCCCATTAAGCAGTTTTCTTATGACAGTTGATCCTTACATTGTTAAATGCGTTTCTGTTGACATTATGGCATTAAAATGTATTGCTGCAAGCCACCACATAATATTATAACACTCTTGATTCCATAATATCCTCTCTCAGATTCAAACAGGCCGTTGGTTCTCATTCAAATGTTACGACCATGCAATTACAAGAGCCCTTTCAATGGTTTTTGATAACATATGGCTTCAATGTATTATAGTATTTTATTGGAATAACAATTAACATAACATTTAAAAGTTACTCCAAATATTTACACTTGCTTCCTTGAGGTCAGAAGAACCTTTCAGATTGAAACAGTGCATCGGCTCTAATTCAAATATTAGACAGCAATTACAAGTTCCGCTGCAAGGATTTTTTGTTAAAATATGGATTGTATACATCTAGAGATTTTACAAGAAAAAAAGAAACAAAATAGTTGACAAATACTCATTCCAAACATTTAATTTTGGATAGCTTAGAATATATTTCTTATGTACATCCAATCACATAAGCTTGCTTAATGCAAGAGAGTCTAGATATTGCAGTTCCAAACGTCACCAGGCCTTCCAGATTACTGCCCTTGTTATCCCATGAAAACAAATGGCCCCTACATTTCTCATCAGAATTCATCTATAATGGAAATAGCATGCTCTCAGTTTACTTGTCAACTCTTTTGTGAACAGGAAAACCAGTTACCTTACCCCAACACATGCAGTTCATTCATACCATGTGACAAAATATATGCATTAATCAGAGAAATTTTCATATAGTTTCGTATCAAAATTGTGTCTCTTGTGCTCAAATCACCGGTAACAACTAAGTACATCGGAAATGAAGAAAACTATGGTGCCACAGTATGTAAGGTAAGTTCCTCCTTGCCTTTACAGTGTAGTAGATTGGACATCATGAACAGTATCGGCCAAGTGAAAGACCACAAACCAACACAACTAAGTAAATGCTAAAATCTATCGACATAGCACTTACCACCTTCCTCAAAATGACTACCATCTGCAAAACATTTCCGATTTTATTAGCCATGTTCCAAACCTCTGATGTTGAATATGGTTCTTCAGAAGTGGGATCTATAATATCCTCAGGATTTGCTTTTTCGGAAGTCAGGAGCATAGTCCCCATAACTAGTGTTACATCTGTTAATATTATTAGAAAGAATGGCCATGGGGGCACAAAACGTTCCAGCACACCACCTAGAGGATTATTGAGAGATAAAAGGACACTGTGAATGACGAGAAAAACAGCTATTGCTACAGCACACAAGACACGAGCACTTTCAGAAGCATCAATAGCATAACTGAATTTATTTATTGTGAAGAGACTTGAAAGGTTTGATGCAGGGAACTTCTTTCTGTCTCCTTTCTTGCGGACTGAAGTGGAAGAATCTAAAGATCTCAATGCCAAAGAACCTTTTTCATCTCCCAATTCTGCAGTATTACTGTTACCTCCTGAATTGACTACAAAATGATCTAGCAAAGCTGAACTGCCTTTCATACTAGCAACATCAATTGAAGGTTCATCTGCAAAAGACAAATCTGAAGATCTCAATGCCAAAGAGCCTTTTTCATCTCCCAATACTGCGTTGTTACTCCTAACTCCCGGATTGACTTGAAAATGAGCTAGCAAAACTGAACTGCCATTGATTTCAGCAACATCGACAGAAGATTCATCTGCAAAAGGAAGGATTGAATAAAACATGTTACATGAAAGTGTATGCCCTCCTATGTCCTGAATAAAGATAACTACAACTAGAACAGAGCAGGGGATAGCCTCTTCCACACCTAATATGCAAACTGTTTCCTGAATACAAATAAAGATGACAAACCTAATATATTGTGAGTGCTACTCCAGTCCACCCTATGTGGTATGTGCTACGGGAAACACAAGTTTACATCTGAAATATTAGCAGGCCAACATTTTATCTTTTAAAGTTTGCAAGACAGCAATTCACAAGGCAAGAAACTTGGAGAAGTTGAAGCATTAACAGTTATTATTTCGCATTTCATCAAGTGTAGCAGTATGTTAGAAATAATGGCCATTTTGTATTCTTATCGCCATGTTTGCCATATCAGCATATGAACGTATTTATATTGGCATAAAGGTTAGAAAACTGCTTGAGTAAATCTAGTGAATGCAAGAACTATAATTAGTTGCAGATAAGAATCTATACATGGAAACCAGTAAGAAGCAGTCTTATCTCCCAAAGGGATTGGATCTATTGGTGAGGAGAGAAGAGTTTTTCAATGGTAACTAAGGTTCAATTCTCACAAGGGCTTTTCCTGGACCCATCGGTCCTGGGATCACCTTGAGGTAATGGTCTAATGTGTGGCTGCATCCAGAGAGATTATATTATCTGATCTTTTGACCAGTGCACATGTAAATTGATCAAAGCCCACCCTCATGTCCTTCAATCCACTGGGCTCGCTGTAATGGTTGAATGCTTTGAGCTTGATGCAGGATGTCCCAAGGTGAATTGCCAAGGTGGCTGCCTAATAACATGCCAGACAATATGACTATCTAGCAGAATCTTCAGTCGGACTCGAAACTCAGTCGACTGATAGAACTGCTCAAATCTTAGTTGACCCGTAGACCAATGGATCACATTAGTATCTGTGACAAGATATCATCACAGTTTGGATGTTAAACATGATAATGGCTTCACTGCCTATACTTCCATGACAAAATTCCATTTGTATTGATGACTACATTGACTGCACATGTAGCATTACCAAGATCATTGTGGTCCTTTAATTGACCTTTCTTGAGAATTCAATATTCCCAAGTATGGCTTCCAATAAAAAATAAAGTCAAAAAAATGACCCCAGAAAATCAAATTCCAGGCTTATATTGGCTTTTCTTCACAATCTTGGCAAGTTTTGGTGGTGTTTTTGAAAAAAAATTGTGACCTTCCTAGTTTTCCAGAAGTGCCAATTTTTCCCGGCGATTTTTCATTTTGCAGTTCAACAGATGATTTTTTGCAATTTTTCCCATAAATTGGCTATTTTTTCAACTATGGATTTGGAGAGGAGACAAGTCCAGGTAATGACAACTATTTTTTCAACCATGAAGAAAAGATTTGTTATGACAAGGATCAGGAAGCTCTTACAATCATTGGTGCGACAGTTTCAGATGAATCATATTACATGTGCAAGATGTAAAGACCTCTCTCGAAGCTTGGAATAGATTGAAAGTTTTGTATGAGATCTAATTAAACCAAGGTCCTTTAATTGATAAACAAATCATATAGTTTGAAAATCGCAGAATGTGAGTCAATCACAGATCAAATCATCAAACTCAAACAAAAGGGCCGAAAGCTGTGTTGCAGGGGTACCCTTCCCCAGGGGTTGGGTTTCAATCCCCGTCCCGAATACCCTCCCCAAGTCCCAGAAACTGGAACGGGTACTTCCTAGACGTCCCCTGAAGTCCCCATCGAAGTCCCCAAGTACCAGGTACCTTTCCCTAAAACAGAAACCTTTGCTCATTTTGGGGACTCCAGGGAAACTCTAGTATGTGAAATTTAAAAAAAAAATTATAAAAAAGTTACCTTTACGAAGAGGGGCAGGGTAGGCGTGGGTCTCCCTGTTAGATTTTTATCATTCAAGCTAGCATTATGATCTTAGAATCTTTAACTGAGATAATAACATGCACAGCAATAAAACACGAGACAAGAGACAGAAAGAATTTTCCTCGGGGAAACCATAAAGGAGAAAACCCCGCAACTTCCTCAGAGATAGAATTAACACCAATGGCAACAGTAAAACCCGAAAACTAAAAAGATGATCTCCACAGCTTGTTCTCTCTCTCACACTGAGAGAGCTTCTCCTCTCTCACTCATGCACCCCAATGAGTGTGTGTGTGTGTGATAAATAGAGAGGCTCGCTCTCTATTTATATTCTTTCGTTCACTTGAAATCCACTCCAACATGTCGGCCTCACTTAACAATTACTTACTAGAGCCGACATCTCTAGGAGTGTCTAATAACCCTAGTGCCCCACAACTTGTGGGTACTTTGCCTACTCCAACCAACAAGGAGGGTTATCCTTAACACAAGTGAGGACTATTGCCCCGACTTACAATGACTCACCTAGGGTCGACTTCCCTAGGATAGTCTAACAACCCTAGGGCCCCACCACTGCGGGGACTTTAACCCTTGACAAATAGGAGGGTTACCCACAATGACTTGACATGACTTGTTACATTATTGAATCTCCCGATCGGAACATCGAGGCATGACATGACTCAATTACATTACAAACACATTCCGGAATAAACATCAGGACATAATACATAAGATATACAAGTGAATAAATTCCGAAGTTACATTTACATCAACACTCCCTCTTAACTAGGAAGGTATTCTCTCGACACAATTTATTAGCACAAGTCTTCTTCTCTATATCATCTGGATCATCATCAAGTTCTCGTCATCTTCATCTTCAGGGCATCTTCATCTTTAAGTCATCTTCATCTGGATCTGGATCATCATCACTGCTGGATCATCAAGTCTAGATCATCACTTGACCTGGATTGTCATTGCTGGATCATCATCAAGTTTGGATTGTCACTTGATCTGGATTGTCACCGTTGGATCATCATCAAGTCTGGATCGTCACTTGATCTGGATCGTCACTCCTGGATCGTCACTGCTGGATCATCATCAAGTCTAGATCATCACTTGATCTTGGATCGTCATCAAAGTTGGATCATCACTGAATCATCATCATCATTACTGCTTCTGTTATCTCAATCAAATGGTGCTATCTCTTCATTCTTCTCATCACAAGAAGTTCTACAGAGCCAGCCATTTTTCATGCTGGTTGTAGGCCTACCCTTCATGTAAGTCTTCATTAGCACTTATATTTGACCCTAAGTCAAAATGGCCCACCCAGCTCTTACATCTGACCTCATCTTGTCAGAAAGGCACGCCCAGCACTCACATCTGACCTCATCTTGTTAGAAAGGCCCAGCACTCACATCTGACCATGTGTAAACACATTGCGCCAGAATGGCTCAGCACTTACATCCGACCTCATCTTGTCGGAAAGGCTCTGCACTTACATCCAACCCCATCTTGTCAAAAAAGCACAGCACTCACATCTAACCATGTGTAAACACAACGCGCCAGAATGGCTCAGCACTTATATCCAACCTCATCTTGTCAGAAAGGCTCTGCACTTAAATTCGACCATGTGTAAACACATCGCATCGAAAGGGCTCTCAGTCCCAGATTGAGGATTCCTGGTAACTAACCAGGTGCCTCCATTCTCCCAGAGAATGGCATCAACCCTTATATCTGATCAAGTGGGAACACGTCCCTCAATCACATCAGAATGGCCATGCGCTCACATCTGATCATGTAAGACTACATCCTACAGTCATATCAGAACAGCCCTCAGTCCCAGACTGAGTATTCCTGGTAACTGACCAAGTGCCTCCATTCCAAGAATGGCATTCAGCACTTATATCTGATCATGTAGGAACCAATCCTACAGTCACATCAGAATGGCTCAACACTCACATCTGACATGGAAGGAACCAAATCCTCTCACCATGACAGAATGGCTCGGCCCTTACATCTGACCATGTGTAAACACATCGCGCCAGAATGGCTCTAGGTCTCATCATTTCCCCTTGGAGGGAACCTCGATCGCGAGAACACCAAGCTTCTCCCTGAAGTAATCAAACTTCACTCTAGCCAATGGCTTCGTCAATACATCAGCTATATGTTCCTCCGTCGCAACATACTGGAGCTTCACTACTCCTCTCTGCACCATATCCCTGATATAGCGATACTTGATATCATACTGAAGTAGCACCTCGAAGTGCTCTTCCTATCAATGGCACTTCCTACCCAATACGAATCCACATAACCCTCCAGGTTAATCTTCTGATTCGCCTCATACTTGAGCCCATAATCAACTGTACCCTTCAGGTACCTCACTGCATGCTTTGCAACCATCAGGTGAACAGGTCTCAATGTGTTCACAGCAAAGCAAATATCTGGTCTCGTATTCATCAGGTACATCAAGGAACAAATCATTTGACGATACATCGTGGCATCAACCGTCTCTGATGAAGCAACACTCAATAGCTTCAGCTTCGATGCCATAGGTGTGGTCATGGCCTTGCAGTCCATCATCCTGAACCTCTTCAGGATCTCTACTGCACACTTCCCTTTTCCACACCTCCATGCCTAGAACGTAGTGCATCATCCCCAAGTCCTTCATCTCGAACTCGGCAGCAAATCTCCTTGTATCTTTAATAAGTTCCTATTTTCTGTCAGGAACAAGTCATCGACATATAACAGGAGCATCACTAGTCTTCCACCTTCAACCTTGAATAAAAGGTTGGAATCTGCTTTACTCTTAGTAAAGCCTAGAATCATCAGTAATCTATCCATCCTGTCGTACCATGACGAACCTCAAGATCTTCTGCAGTCACTCCCTCTGAAGCAGAGCATCATTCTCCCTCTGTCTTTCGTACTCTATGCACTGAAACATTTTGTAGTGCAGTGACAAGTAGCTTCCTCTGCTACTAATATTCTATGTATCCATCTAGATACCAAGATCCTCTATCTTGAACTTTTTCAAAAGTTCTTCTCACACCCATCTGTGAGCTTGTCATCCTTTATCAACCTTGTAGCAAAGGTTCAAATCTTCATCAAGCTCCTCATGTATGTGTTATCCCATGGGTGTCTTCTGAACTCGTACAAGGCCTTCTTTCATTTGCACATATGATTCTGCCTATCATGTGTCTCAACTCACACTAGCTGCAAATGTCTCTTCGTAGTCTATGCCTTCTTTTTGTAAGAAGCCTCGTGCTACGAATCTTGCCTTGTATCCCACGATGTTTCCATCTACTGCATGATGGAACTATGAACTTTCCTTCATGTATCGATACTGCTTTCTAGACATCATTCTTCTTGAACTGATCTTCCCTTTCTTCTTGGAATGTTCTGCATCAATGATGTCGCTGCATTCGTCATATTATTTTTCATCTTGAACTGTCGTTACTTGTTCTTCGAAACAAGTCTCATTCTTCTTTTCTTGTAGGCGATTATGTATGCAATCTTTCCTACAAGTTAAATGCATTTGTATGGTTAGAAACATTTCATAAGGAGTATTCATACTGGCAAGTTCTTATGCATAAATATATGATCATGCAACTACTTTAGCCAAAACAACATTCATCCATATCTCACGGAAACTTTCTAGATGCCTTCCATCTCCACCAGAGCAACATTGAGATTATGCACTAATCCAATATGTCAGCAAAGAGGTTTCATTCTAGATAAGTAGCAATGGAGAGTTGTATAGCACCATGAGCTACTTACCCATTACATACATATTAGTAGTATACTGCAAACACTGAATATAAACAAATGCATAATCAAAACAATATCATGAAATGACAATTGAATACTTATCTTTATTTGTTTCGTGGGTAGACTCCTTCTTGAGCCTTTAGCTTCATCGTCTTCTTCATTCATAATAGCATCGTTTCTTATCCAAATGCTAAGATGGATAAGAGGTTCTTCAAGAGTTGACATCTTCATATTCCTCATTGCTTGAGGGATCTTCTTTGGATGGTGAGAGCTTAATCTTCAGTTGCTCCCATCTTCTTTTCTCTTATTATAAGTCGAGCTTCTTCTTCTTCCCAGAGTCTGTTGAAAGTAATCACTTCCTTTTGGCACACATTCTAAATGAATGAATCCCATAATCCTGGGAGGCCATTCAAGGTGGTTATCACAACTTCTGCATTCTCCACTTCTTCTTCTACCGCTTCAAGTTGTTCTTTGATTTGAGAGACCCTTGTAAAGTATGACTGTATGGTCTCTGCATTCTAAATCTTCACATTCTTCAACTGATTTCTTAAAGTCAATTTCCGATTTATGTTCTTCCCTTCAAATAGCTTGGTTAAGGAATCAAACATCTTCGGTGTCTTTAGGGAAGACACTTGTGGTACAAGTTGATCCGTGATTGAATCAGCAATGATCTTCTTGGCCTTGACCAAGTTCTTCTTGTGTAAGGCTTTGAGCCTCATCTCCCTCTGGAACTGGAACCTCTATTTTTATGCAGGTATCCAATTCATTTTCTTCAGAGAGGTCATATACTTCCATGCTTGGAAGTTGTCAAATTCATCAAGCTTATCATCAAGCTGATGTGATAGATCACTTTGAAATAAGAACCTCAAATGAAAATAGCAAAAGATTAGATCTTACCGATTTGAGGTGTCCGTCCTAGTTCCGGAGCTGGCTGATCTAGGGTTTGTCAAAGAAACCATAATTTTCAAAACTTGGAATATTTCAAATCTGATTGGATAAAAATATAGATCTCTTCAAATTGCGCTGTCCAATGTACTCCTTTTCTGAAAACAGTGGAGGGAAGCTCCCGGAACAAGAAGCCCTAGTTTTCCAATTTCTCCCGCAGAAATGCCTGATACTGTTTCTGCGGTATCTCCTAAATTACTGCTCCTCTATGTCTGAAACTTCGCAGTGTGGTAGCCTCGCATGTCCCTGTTCCAACACCATAGGTTTCATCAGAATTGGTTTCACCAATTGGGATTTATGATCATTTTACCAAGGTGACCTGTTACAGGATTGTTCAGAACAGCGAAGTTGTACACACTGCCACATGTCACTGTGTCATCTTTTGGGTCTGAAACTCGGACCACACAAACTACAGTCCGTACCCTTTCTAGAACATCTTCCAAAATTTCATTTGGACCTTTGTAGCCCAAGATATAGCAATTCTCCCCAGGTGTCCTGTTTATGGATGAATCCTGGAAGAGGCTGGAACCCTAACTTGGAGGGATCATATCTCCCAGAATATAGCGAATCTGACGCTGAATTTTGGACACCGTGTAAATCAGTATTTTATCTTTGGCCTCTGCAATTTTCAGCTCCTGAGCCTTCGCCAATCCCGAGATATAACAAATGTACCAAAACTTATCAGTTTTAGTATTTTAGGGTTTTTCCAGCTCGAGGTCAAACTAGGGTTTGACTTTCCCAGAGTTTCACCACACCAAAAATCTTGAACCAGGTCTCTAAACTTCGATTTTGATGAAGAGAGCAATCATATGCCGAACTCATTCAAAAATTCTTTTTTTGTAAGAAACCCTAATTTCCCGCACCAAAAACTGAAAATGTCCAGAATCGAACTCCGCTTCAACAGAAAGATGCGCCCTTCAATGGAGAGTCAGCCTAGCATACTTTTGCTGATGGATTGTAGAGAGAGACCCAAAAAGTAAGAAGCCTTAGCTTCTACAGCTGCACAATGTCTTCTTCTCAAGTTAGCTCTGATACCATGTTAGATTTTTATCATTCAAGCTATAGCATTATGATCTTAGGATCTTTAACTAAGAGAATAACATGCACAGCAATAAAACACAAGAGACAAGAGACACAAAACTTTTCCTCGGGGAAACCATAAAGGAGAAAACCCCGCAACTTACTCAGAGATAGAATCAGCACCAATGGCAACAGTAAAACCCGAAAACAGAAAAGATGATCTCCACAACTTGTTCTCTCTCTCACACTGCGAGAGCTTCTCCTCTCTCACTCATGCGCCACAATGAGTAAGTGTGTGTGTGATAAATAGAGAGGCTCACTCTCTATTTATATTCTTTCGTTCACTTGAAACCCACTCCAACATGTCAGCCTCACTTAACAATTACTTACTAGAGCCGACATCTCTAGGAGTGTCTAATAACCCTAGTGCCCCACAACTTGTGGGGACTTTGCCTCCTCCGACCAACAAGGAGGGTTATCCTTAACACAACAGTGGGGACTATTACCCCGACTTACAATGACTCACCTAAGGCCGACTTCTCTAGGATAGTCTAATAACCCTAGGGCCCCACAACTGCGGGGACTTTAACCCTTGACAAATAGGAGGGTTACCCACAATGACTTGACATGACTTGTTACATTATGGAATCTCCCGATCGGAACATCGGGGCATGACATGACTCAATTACGTTACAAACACATCCCAGAATAAACATCGAGGCATAATACATAAGATATACAAGTGAATACATTCCGAAGTTACAATTACATCAACACTCCCTACCATCTTATGACCCCGCGGGCCTGTCCACCTCTCCCAACACAGTTGAGTCTTGACTTTTGTTGGAGCCCACGAGAAGAGAGCTTACTGCAGAAAGGAGAGGATATAGGCAGAGGAGAGGCAAGACAAGCTTAGGTTGTCTTAGACTTGAAGGGTTTGTGCTTTTAAGTAATGACATGGCACTATCTAGCTTGGAGGGGCTGGTATCTATTCTTAGACTGTTTCTTCTAGAAGATTGCCTTATGCTTTTATGACTCTGGATCTTGTCATTGCATTTTTACTGGTATAGTTTGTGTTAATTGTTGATCATTTGTGCAAGTTGTTCCAATGTTGTTGCACAGACCGTATTCTTTGACCTTCATGAACGATAGAAAACCTACTTTGTTGATGTTTGTGCAAAAGTTTCTATGCATGTGCATATTTCTAATTTTGAAAAACCAAAAGTTCCATCAACTATTGTCATGTTTATACTTAAGGTTCATATGTACTTTAGATCAATGGTTTATGAACTTTGAAACAATGTGCATGTTAATTGTACTTGTAACTTATTGAAATTGAATATTAGTGAAAAATAAATTGATTTAATTTTTTATTTATATATATATATACACAGAGTACTCTTGGCGTACCCAAGTCCCCTATTTCAAAAAGTGGTGTCCCCGCCCTCGTACCCAAATTTCCTGGCAATTAGGCCCAAAGCTTATTGCGGTAGGTGAAAAAATAGAGAACAACTTGTTTCTATAACCCCTAACATTTGCCTCAGTCTTTTCAAGTGTTTGTAACCAGCATAGATCCTCTTAAAAGGGGATCTACCAAGAACCAAGAGATCAAATTTCTCGAGGTGCAAACTTTTTTTAGAGTGTAAACGCTGAAAAAATGTTTTAATTTATCAAAATTTGTGTAGTTTTATATATATGCCGTTGTAAATGTTTAAATCCAATTTGAGCCGACATGTTATTTTTAATAATATTTTATTAACTTTTAGAAAGAAAACATGTCAGCTCTAGGATAAGCATCAAAGGAGTTACACATCTTCCCTTACTGGGCTGTAGAATGGGCCTCTTCGGCGCAACAAGTCTTGGCTTATCAACAAAAGTTTGATATTTTATGTTAGGATGACTGCTCTTATAGGAGGGCAGGAATAAACTCTATGACATAAGCATGAACACATCTTTGCAATAAAGCATAAAAGCAAAGGCAGGTAAAGTTTTGGCCAACAAAACGGATCAATTTCTGAAATTTTCTGTGCATAAACTTAAGAAACAAATTCCTCTCAAAAAATAAGCAAATTTTAAAAAACAAATCTCTCAAACTGGAGTTTGGAAAGTAAAGATATCTCTGATTTAAAACCAGCATAGATCCATCTTAAATTTTGCTTGAGGTGTAAATTTTTTTTATCTTAAATTTTCTACACATTAAGAAAATATTTACACCTCAAGATATTTGATCCCTCTCAATCTACGTTTACGATCAAATCAATAAAATAAATATTTTTTTGTTTAAGCAGGCATCATTTTCATTTTTTTTTCTTTTTAATGGGAATGTCATGTTACATAACATTACTCAACGTTACGCGTTACAACATCTCCCCAATACTGGGTTGTAAGCACCTCGCTACTCTCGGTGCAATCAGTTATTTTAGTGGTTTTTTTCTGTTATGACCACACCTTTATTCTGAATATTGCAGAAGCAATAACTTTTGATGGGTTGCCCAAATTGAAGCCAAACCAAAGCCAAGCTTGCAAAAGAGCACTTCAGCAGCTAAATTTGACATGCTATATGATACACTTCTGAACCATATTTAGGAGGTTACAACTTACAGCCATCGTCAATTTCCGCCTCAAAACACTGATGGAAACTAATGATGAAGGGACGTCATCCATTAGAGCAATCAAAAGTTGGAACCTTGGAAAAATATTGAGGAAATTGTCAATGTTCACATTGGGATCCAACACTGTAACCAAAGGTTGGAACTTTGGAAAAATATTGAGGAACTTGTCTATGTTCACATCGAAAGTAAATAAACCATAATATATGACAAATATTTGTATGTTATGATTTAGACTAAGGTTGTGAAAAATAGTAACAAGGCATTTTTCACTTCTATGAAGGTAACTACTTTGAGCTTCTCTTTGATCACCATATTCCACCATATGATGTGAACGTCATTGAGGACAATCATAAAGAAGTGGTGATCAAAAGTTTTGGTTTGAACCTGTAGGCCCCACTTTTGGTCGTCAGGCATGAACCAGCAAATAGTTTCCAGGCTACCTTCTCATTTGAAACTTTCACAAAGATACAATGCCTCTCACTGAGCCACCTCCTTGAGTTCTTGAGTTCGTCATCCTTGGCCTAGGTCTCTAGCTTGCTTGATGTCATCTTTGGGGTTTCCATCACTTAGGGAGCCTTTGATTTTAATGAAATGTTTAGCTAATAATTGATAGGTGATGATTGATTGCTTAGTTCTTGGGATGATACAGATGACAGTTTACAGGTTGGTTTAGAGAACACATGCGCCGTTTATGATAATGGCAGTCGACGAAGTCGGCATAATCTCGTGACATTGAGTTATGGTGTTCTTGGCTTCCTTCCCATCAATCCATACCTCTCTCATTAAGGTGCAGGGTCCCATTCAAACTTTCTCAATTATGGTATCAATGTTGAACAAGGTGTGGCTCCCTCACAGGAGTGCTCAGAGAATAAAAAGCACGTGAGCATATCCGCTCTTAGTAGTATAGAATAGTTTAGAAGAGCGTCTGCTAATTATGTTGTTTTGTTGCTAAGCATTTGTTTCCTTGGTGTAAGAGTGCAATAGTGTGTCGTTTTTTTTCTTAGTGCTACCACTCAAACTAGCAGTCCTTTCAAAGCAAACTATGAATGGCCTTGTGCTAGTGATGGTAAGCATATAAGAGGGGCTAGACCCAATGTCACCTCAGTCTAACCTCTCAACTTCTTCATGTAACTCCTAAACCCAAGGGAGAGTCCCTAATGAAGGAATGAGTACCTGCAATCACCAATAACCTACAAATAACCTCGTACTAGTGTTATAGCTATAATCATCGCCTTATATGGAGTCAAAAATGAATAATAAAGAAACATAAAACATAATAAGGAGTTAATTCAATCTACCAGTCAACATTAATCAATATCACAACTTCCAATGCACTTGATTGTTCCCAAGGTAAGGTTTCACACTTCCCAACACACAACCTCAGAAGAGTGTGCTCTGAAGGGGAGAAGATCAAGTGGCCTAGGGCATGCTTGAGGATCCAACTAAAATTGCAAAAAGCCTACAAAAACCCTAAAAATTAGAAAATTCATAACTCCAAAAATAGTTGTGAGTTTGTATTTCTGGTCCTCCCTACAAATTCACCCTAGTGTTATTATACATGGATCCTGAAGGGCGTCCTCATTTTATGTATAAAAAACTCTAAAAATCATATATTGTCAAAATTGAAAAAAGCCATTAAAATCTAAATAATTCATAAAGGTTGAGGATAAAAATTTTAAAAACTATAAATAGAGCTCCTCACCTTTTAATTTTTGAGCCTACATGTTTAAAATAAAGTTAAATTAAAATTAGACTAATTTTAGGGTAAATTCCCCACAAGTTGGAAAATAAACCCTAAAATAAACATAAAATAGCAAAATAGACTAAAATACGGCTTCTCTTAGTGGAATAGTGATCCAAGGTGGGACGTCATCCCCCAACTAACCCCAAAATGATGCTTGTCCCTCAACGTCCCCCTTTCCAACTTGTATGCTCATCGGTGGAAGGATGATGTCATAGACTAGAGACACTAGAGGAGGGGTTTCTGAGTGCTAAAAATAGGTCCAAGTGGGTGAAGGAGGTGTGCTAGATAGGGGACAACAACCCTTTACAAAACACAATCACCTCTGCATAACAAAAACCAAGGTGGTCATGTGCCCCAACGGGTCACCCTCAGAAGCCTTGGACACCAACCCATGGGCCTAAAGCCCTGCATGGTGGGGACATCCACACCACAAAGGGGCACTTGGTTGTGCCACAAAGCCAAGTACTTCTAAGAATGAAACTAAGGGAGCCTACCATGACCAATCCAAGGGGACCACAACCCTTAATCCAAATATCCATGAAATATAACCCACTTTGGCCTTTACAATAAAAAATTTAGACCCCTCGCTCTAGGTCTAGCCCTATTGGAACATTGTTGCAACTCTGATGCGTAACACTTAGGATAGCATTTAGAGGGTGTATAAATAGAAAGTCGGTGTTGTTGTGAAGCATGTAACCTTTGTTTGAGTGTTATGAATGAGATGTGAAGAAAAAGAAATAAACACGGATCTCATGATACCTTTCGAAGACATGAAAAAGAGGTGATTGTTGTCATTGGTCCAAGAAGTGTGTTAAAGCAGCTTATGTTTCCTACTTATGTGACCTGCATGACTAATACATTTGCTAGAAGATCATTTGTGAAGTAGATTGCTCGATGCTTCTATGCAATCAAGCAAAAGAATGAAAAGATTGACCAAACCCTAATCATAGTATTTAGTTGATGCATTGAAGAGAGTCTCCAACATATTGAGGGCGCAATCACACTGTGAAGAAGAAGGTCCAGTTATTGGGTGAAGAATCAATTTGTTGCAGCAATGTGAAGTCCTTGTTGCAGATTGGTGGATGGCCAATTATGGTTGTGTAAGATGAACTCCCACTTTGTGTCAAGCAACCTAATGTTGTGTGGAAGGGTCTGCATCTAACAACATCCTAGATCTTGATAAGAGGGGAACACATTCTTGGAAGTAGTGATGAAGAGTGTATGTGTGGCAGATGGCAAAAGACCAACAACAAAGACCCCACATGGGATCGCCAACAAGGAAAGACAAACATCATGATTTGACCAGAATTTGGGTGTGCAAAGGAAGAGGACCTGTGGAACTTCATGTTGGATCATAACATTGGAGTTCAAAACCATTGAAGAGGGCACGAGGCAAAGTCATTCCGTATAGGCTTTTGGAGCCGCCAAAAGACAGCCATAGAAGGAAGCAATCAAATCCATAGAAGGAAATGATCAACAACTCATGAAGAAAATTGAAGTTAGAAAGTTAAGGCAAGTGTTAAAGATGGGTAGGTATATTATTTTTGCATTGACATTATGACATGCATGGAATGAAAGAAAAAAATATTCTTTATAATGAAGTTTGACCACTATATTAAATAGCATTTTGAGTTGTAAGGATGTTGTTATCACATATAGTAGTCGGGCTACCATATTCTATTTTTCAGATATAGTACATTTTTCAGCCAGATTTCTTACATATGAGATGCTGAGATGAGCAGTTTTGACGGATCATTATTTTATTTATGGACTATTATACTCTCCCATGTCAGGACTGAGTCTCAGGACACTCAGATTTGAGGACCGATGTAGCCATTTAGTCATTACAAAGCAGTTATTGATGCCCAGTTTTATATCAGTGCTTTCTCATTGGACAGATGATGTTTCAGATGGATTGTATGCATGATTATGACTCAGCTTTTATTACATTGTGTTATGGTTATCATTACTCTTATACTCATCTTTGTGACATGTATTAACATGTAGTGTCATGATCTGGCGGTCATAATTATATGGACTTGGATGTATTTGTATTATGTATTGATGTCCCTACTCTAACTTTGAAGTTCATGATCTATACTCATTGGTTTTACCCTCCTTAGGGAAAATAGAGGTAGTCATTCCCACCATTGTTTTGGCTTGCTAGTGTTGGCTTCATCATTCATTGTCTCCACCCATCCATTACCTTCCAGTTTTGTTTCTAAC
>LPNX010767051.1:348791-367758 GCA_001517045.1 Pseudotsuga menziesii
CCGCCTTACTACTTAACTTATGGCATGGAGGACCTTTTCCCCGCTAGAACCTTTGTTGGACAAACCTCCCTGTTTATAGTGTGTATTGGCTCTGAGTTGGTGACAGAACTTGCCTTTGGTGAGTTGGATTGTATGCCTAAATCATTCTGGTCGGTTGTCCCGATGTTTGGCACTGTGCAGAACTCCCCCTAGTCACTTGAGATGTCGTTGGCTAAAACTGAAAGCTCATGTACTACTTATATTGGAAATGTTTATATGCGCCCATGGAAAATGAAAATGCTAAAACTGTGTTTCTTAACATATGTGAAAAAGGGCAAGAGCAATGAAATGCTAAAATACTCCTCGAAGGGTATAAGAAAAGGTCCAAAAAAGCAATGGTTAAATATATGCTATATCCAAATATTGCTGACCTTCTAAATGTGAAAATGTCCTGGATAAAAGCTGCAGTTAGTTGTGCTTTTAAGCACTGGTGAAGTCCCCAAAAGGACATATAGGCCAAAAAGGCCATGGAAATAAAATTGATAATCCTAATGAAACTGGATCAAACTTGATGTAGACATGATGCCTAAGTTGAATAAGCACTCTCTAAACAACTCAACCATTTGTGAGGCACTGCCATTCTCTGTGTTGTTGTTTGTCCGGCATATGGTTATAGTGAGTTTTTCCTTTCCATTTCCAAAGTGTCATGATGTTAAGTAGGAAGTCATCCTTTGCCCTAGCCTCGTCAATTTCAGCCTTCACCCTTCACTAGCAAACTGACTACAACTATGAAGTGAGTATAGTCCTGAAAGTCTAGTCTGAGTAATAATAAATAAAGCCCTATATATGTATTTGGTTTATGTACCACCAGTGAAATGACTGCTACTTGTTGTGATTGTTGCTTAAATGATTTGTAGAGCATGTCTTAGCCTTGCAGCACTTGCAGCAGATGGATGATAGTCTGAGTTATATTATTGATATCTAGTCATTTACAGGTGGTTATATTGTTTATTGGATGTTGTTGTTGATCAGGCAGAGACCTAGAAAGGGTATGAGTATACACCCTAGATGGATTTGGACTCTCTGAGTCTAATGAGACAGTTTATTTTCAGTTCCGAGCACTTGCAGAGATGATCAAACTCATTTTACCTTTCTGATGCAGTTTTGCTTCACAAGATGATGTGTCTGAGCAGGGAGATGTTTTATTTGGATCTCCTAGGGCATTGTATGGAGCATAGGGGTGCAACCACTTGTTTGTACCATAGTACCCCTATCCCAGAGAGCCTAGTGGGCTCAGTTTGACAATGCAGGCACTCTAGGACGCTGTTTTGGCAAGTTCACGTTTCTTGAGGCAAATTAAAAAATGATTAAATGGCTATTGAAGAAATCGATTTGGGCTACTGAGGCAAGGAAATGACATGGGATGAGTCATGATGATGAGAGTGATGTCCTCCGCACCTTCTCCAGTAGTTGCAGCACCTGATTGGGCCCACACCTATTTTTTTGGGCATTTTATATTATTTTCTGGAGCTGTTGGGAGGCTCACGATTTCCTCAAGGAGGCACAAAGTCAAAGAATTAAAATGTTATATTATTTTATTATGCCATGGGGCACCCATAAGGAGTTAGTTAACACTCCATGGACCCACCATGTGCTTCATTTATTTCTTGTTGAGTGGGGTACCCTCTTTATGAGTGATTTAGTCCACTTTGGTACTTTATAGTTATATTGATCCATGTATTGTATGTTGAGCTCATCTCAACCATTGATTAGAATATTTTATCTTTTAATCCTAGCCACTCGTTTTAAAAGTGGTTAGGATTCGGTTATGATTGTGGTTCTCTCATTTCTATTTAAAAGAAAGAGCTTCTCATTTGTAAGGGGTCTTTGGCTCTTGGATCTGAATAATAGAAAGATTTTTCCGTGGATATTTTCTGGATCTGCTTTGCATCTGATTTTCTCAAATGGTGATTGGATAGTCTTCTGCTTCCTAGCATTGTGGAAATTCATGTGAGATCTATATTTTTTCTGCTATCATTGTCTTGTCTACAGAAGGGCGTTTTGGCTGGAGCGTTTTTGCAGGGGAACCTCAACTCGTTCGGTTACCTTCGTCTTGGATCAGGGGGTTTTCATTAGTGTCATTGCGATCTATGATTACTTCTTTTTACTTTCCTATAGCATTTAGTTTCTTTATCTTGTCTTAGCAAATCTAATATTGTTGACGTTTGCTCATGCAGGGTAGGGGGCGCATTCGTGACTTGGGGCTTACATCTGTCATAGAAATCACATTGATCTTCCAGAATTGATCGAGATAGCAAGGATCATCGCTGTTAAGACTTCTACAAGCATTTCCAAGTACAATCTAACAGGTAATTCTCTTCTCTTAGCAGATCTCAATCCATTGTACCTGTTTTCCTTCCATTTTTTTGAAAACCCTAAAAATACTGAAAAAACCTTTAAAAGTACTAAATCTGAGAACCGTCCGATCTTTGGCCAAACCACTGCTGGGTTTCATAGATCGGGCTTCCCTCTCACTGAATCTACTGCAACGCTGGTCAAATTCCTGCCAGTTTGACCTAGATCTGAATTTTAGTCTAAAAACTGCATAGCGCCCCCACTGAAAATTTGACCTGCTAGGGTTTTGATTTTTTCTGATTTCTGACTTCATAGACTAATAGATCGGATCTCACACAGTCCAAATCACCCCCAACGCTGTCCAGATTCATGACAGTGTGACCTAGATCTGAGTTTTAGATTAAAAACAACCCTAGCGCCATCACTAAAAAACTGGACCTTTCCGGAGTTTACTGTTTATGAAATCTGACAGGCTAGGCTGATAGATCAAGTCTTGAGCACTCCAAAACACTCCTAACGCTGAGCTAGATCTAGCCTGCTTGCCCTAGATCTGAAGAAATCAGTTTTTCACCCTCTCAGCCTCAATCATCAACTTTGACTTTTTCAGGATCTGACTTTTTCCAAATTTCTCTGAACCAAGTGTGTAGATCAGTCCCTTTTGATCCCATTTCACCTTCAATGCTGAGCTGGTTGTCTGCTGGTGGCCTCAGATCTATAGATCTGTCTCATCCAACCCTAGCGCTAGCCTTACTTGACTGAATTCCTGCCTTAACTGAGCCATCCGGACCAAAACACTTATATGGGTCCACAGATCAAGGTCTACCCTAGGTGGGTTCACCTCAACGCTGGATGTATATTGATTCCATTGCCTAATGCACGAAAGGCACTGATTTCCCATCCCTAGCGCTAGCCCTGAATTGACCTTTTCCCCTTGAAATTGGTTGTTCCTTGATGACTCAGACAATCACACCTGTTCACCTTCTTCATTGAGTCTGTCAGCCAGGTACTAGGGAGTCCCAACTATTTTCATGCCCATCCTGCCTCGGTTACGTTTCCCAAGGCAGAGATCATCTTCTTTAGTTGCTAGTACCAAAACCCTAGATCTAACCATTTCCCCCAAAGGTCATTTGATTACTGCTTTGGATCAGCCAATATACTGCTGAAGTCCTGATCCATCTACTGAATCCTACAATAGATCAAGAGTTCCTGAACACCTTACACCTTACGTACCTCAAATTTTGTTTTGATCTGATCTGGTGTCTAGGTTTGATCTCTCCTATCGGGAGTAGATCTAGGTCTCCCCCATTGTTGTCTTGGACTCAGACAACATAAAGCGAACACTGCCTTGATTGGCGTGACAACCATCTCTTTGGGAGTCTAAGCAGTCTGGGTTCCACCTCTTTAGTTGCTTGTTCCTCTACCATCCATCCTGGATCCATCTTGCACAGGCAGCTACAAGGTTGGTGATATCAAATGCCTTCTAAAATTGTTCTACATGATGTTCAACAGTGAAATGATGAAAAAGATGATAATATAATGACTATGGCTTTTGCAATTGTATTTTTGCAAAAGACATAGTTTTGTTATTGGTGACAAATTGATGTTATAGTACTCTTACTGCAAGGAGAGTATAAAGTGCATTTTTAGCGGTAATCGACGTTTCTTGAGTTTATGTTATGGTTTCTAACAAAGTTGTAGATATTGAACCTAGTGAACTCAAAATAGTTTCATTGCTAGAATTCACTACTCTAACAAGGAACATTGCATGCAAAATAATTCTCAACTCTGGACACCAAACATGAATGGTGAAAGACAAAGAAGGAAGACTATAGACTCTAGGGGATCACTTCATTGTCAATGATCAAGAGGAAAAAGCAAAGCTAGGAAGTGTTGAAAAGAGTGACTACAGAGAAAATAAGAGAGATGTCATGGACAAATTGAGCATGGCCCTAAGCAATAAACCCAGGGATGCCCCTCGAATGTAGGTGGAGGCCACATGTTGCATGTGGGGGTTATGCCAAACGTTAGGCCACACACCAACGCGTGGAGTGGAGGACAAAGGTCAGTTATTAAGGTTTGGGCAATGTTTAATGTGGGTTTAATGGCTTTTGGGTTAACAGCTCCTCGCTCTAAGGAAAGGATGGATTGTAGGACAGAGTGTTAATTTCAAAGCAGCATCAAGAGCCATTCTACGAGAGAATGGAAGCACCTGGTCAGTTACCAGGAGTTGATCAACTTAATTCAGTCTGGGACTGAAGCTCAGCCTGGGGATGAGAGTCATTCTTTAAGAATGGAGGCACTTAGTTAGTTACCAAGATGTTTGCAGCTACGAGACCCATTCTCAGGGAGAATGGTACCCTAGACAATTAACTAAGGCAGAGTAAGCCCCTAGAAGGTACCCTACGGCCCCAAACAGTCTCCTGGGGTTCTTGGTCTGGGACCAAGCAGGTTGATGCCATGGCAAAGTCCCTAACATATGGTTAGGGCCCCTATTTGTCTCTAGGGTATTTTGGTCTAAGACCAAACAATTTCTTGGACACAAGGTCCAAGTAGTTTCAAAGACTTTCTAGTCTGGGACCAGGCAAATTCTTGGTCTAGGACCAAGCAATTCCTACAAGAGCACCCTTGGTCAGTTAACCAGATGAATCTTGGTCAAGTTGACCAAGATGATGTCCTCTCTCCTAATCGATTACTGTTGGATTGTTTCTCAAGGGACTGGCCACCCCTTGATGATGTCCCTTGCACCTAACCCTTAGGAACAATATTGAGGACCAAAGGATCGTACCATCCGGTTTGGATCTTCCCCTTATACAGTGATGATAAAATATATGTAACAATGTACCTTGAGAGAGAGAAAGGTTTAATGTCTTTGGTCTTGTTGATCCTATAGGTAAAGAGTAAATGTTGGTCCACCTTGATCTTGTGGGTATGTGTGTTGTTTTTATTGTGACTCCCTTTGGTTGATTCTTGGTCCTTTATCTTACCTGGTCCTAGCACTCTTATTATATGTACCTTTGTTATGATGACTCTTACCTTGTGGTTTTTATTTTGTGGTACATTATCCTAAGTGCATTTACTTTATGAAAGGACCATTGGACCATTTATTGTTTATGGTTTTAGCATAAAACCTTTGGTCTATTTATTTTATGGTTTTATTATAAAACCATTGGACCTTTTATTTTACCTTTGACCATTTATTTATTTTACCTTATGGTTTTATTGTAAGACCTTTGGACCATTCTTTTTATTGAACCACTTTATTTTTTATTTTATTTTTTCAAGACCTTTGTTACCTATCGTAAGTTAATTCTTTATAACACTCCTGACCTTATAAAAATGATAGGTCATCCTTCATTAACTCATCAACAAAAGTTATTCGTGTGGCTTCTGCGTGACTAGTCTTCCCATGTCTTACCACCACTCCACGTGGCTTCTGTGTGACTAGTCTTCCCATGTCTTATCACTAGTTTGCATGGCTTTTGCTTGATTGGTCTATGACTGGTCTATCCTGTGGCTCTTCTCAGCGTGCGTGACCGTGGCTCTTATTAGCCCGCGTGACTGTGGCTCTTCTCAACCACAATGACCGTAGCTCTTCTCAACCCACGTGACCGTAGCTCTTCTTAGCCCGCGTGACTGTGGCTCTTCTCAACCCACATGACCGTGGCTCTTCTTAACCCACGTGATTGTGGCTCTTCTCATCCCGCATGACTGTAGACTCTTCGTCTGCCTGCGTGACTGTACATTGCTCAGCATGACTGTTGTGACTGTTTCTTCACGAGTCTCTTCCTCCGCGAAACTCCTCTACGTGAATGTACCCTCCCAATGTGACTGCTTTACTTCACCGTGACTATTTATGCCAACGTGACTTGTGACCACTTGCAGTGTGACTCTCCTGTGTGATGGTGGTTTCTACCCTAGCGTGGTCATGCCTGCCTTCTCCATTCACATCCACGTGACTGCTCTCTATATGTTCCCAGCGTAACTGTTATCTGTGTGACTGCAATTTTTCTTTTACTACTTCACATGACGTTGTATTGTGTGACTATGTGTCTCTTGATGTTGTACTATGTGATTGTGTGTCACTCCTTGTGTGATTATGTGTCACTTGATACGTGATTGTGTCATTGTGTGTCACTTGCTGCGTGACTGTGTGTCATTGCAGTGTTACCGTGGTTCTCCTCTGCCGGCGTGATCATGTGCCTCTTCTCTGCTAAGCTTGACTATGGATTTCTCTGCTAGCATGACTGCCTCTTTTCTACTAGCATGACTGCCTCTTGTCTGCTAGGGTGATTGTACTGGGCATGACTAATTTGACTGTGCCTCTCTATTGTTGTGATGCTTAAGCTTGAGTAATTTGACTGTGAGTTTCTCTTTATGTGTGAACTGTGGATTTTCCCCAACATGACCGTGAGTCTGTTTTTCAAGTGTGGATTGTGGGTTTCCCAGCATGACCATGTATCTTCTACAAGCATGACTATGAAAGCATGACTGTGTAAAAGTATGACTGTGTATCTCTGCTCAATGTGATTGCATCCTTACTCAGCATGATTGTGTGTCCTTTGTCAGCATGATTGTACTAGGTATGATTGTACTTGTTGACTAAGAAGTCTGAGTCAATATGCTTCTGCTTTAAACCTCTTAAGCTCTCTCTCAAGGTAAGAAAATTGTTTACCGAGTTGACTTGTCCCTTCAGTGACAAGATCAACCTAAAGTATCTGAGTATAAGGCTAATTCAAATAATGGTTATGATTCTTTACTGCTGATATCTTATGTACATTATTTTATTATGTTGTCACTGTACATCACATTTGATGAATCTCGAGGACCAACTTTAACGCAGTGAGTAGTGACTAATGCAGCATTAAGTTGAAAGAGATGAAAATTATGTTTGTTTTATTACAGTTTAAATTTATGAGAGCAGTACTATTCTGAATCTGATTTTATAATTATGTTCATGCATTAAAGTTCATTACTTTTGTTAAAACTTCTCTAACCCTAAAACTTTGACACGGAGTGCACTCATGTTGGGAGGTTGGCAAGACTGTTCCCACGTGTGGTGAGGGGAATTTATGTGCAGGGTGGATTTGGAATCGAGCCAAAGTTTGTGATTTTGGTCCTTTGTTCGCGTTCCAGGAGATCTTTGCTCCGTAAGAGTTTTGGGAGTGGTGTTAAGGAATATATGGCTACGAGCCAAAGGGGCAAGCCAAGGAGAGGCAGTAGCGATCGAGTAGCCTCGAGTCGCAGGGGGTCTGGTGGTCATGGAGGAGGCGGATATGTGAGTTCAATTTTGTCGTTGGTTTGTGGTCTGATAAATCACTGGGAAGCTGGCATAGTTGCTCATCAGTTGGCCTTGGCACGTACTGGTGATAAGATAAATCATTATTGGGTTGTTAAAAACATGATGGGCCTCATGATGGAGGATATCCAAGCTAAGTGGAGGAACTCCAAGGCCATGACCTTGGAAATGAGGGTCACTATAGAGAAAACTGTGGATGGCTTGAACAGTCTCGAGGATAACTTTGTTTGGGGACAAGCTCTTTTGACAAACGCTTCGACGTGGTGGGAGCACAAAGGTTGGGCCCTGTGGAGGAGAATTTAGTTGACGGGGTTTCACAGAGTGTTTCAATGGAGCAACATGTGCATGTAGGTCAAAGCAGCAAGCCACCAAACTCTGCAGCTGATGGACGCTTGGATGCTTCGACGCCCACTAAACTTGCTACTAGATCGGCAAAGAAGATGTGACAGCTAGACTTGGAGGACCTGGTCATGCCATGAAAGAGAGTCGTCATCGATGAAGCTTCCTAAAGCAAAGTCCCCGAACTTGAAATTCAAGGCATGCCCGACCATTGAAGAGCGTGCCAACTCTTCTCATGGTGCACATTCTCGTTAGAAGAAGCTCCTTTGCCTTGGAAAATTCTTGTGTCTTTCAATTTTTTTGGTTTTATGTTTTAGATAGGTTGCTAGCCAATAGACGTTTTAGTTCATGGACAATGTATCAAAACTCTATGCTTGTTAGCTATTATGGGGCATGTTTTCCCTTTGTTGGGAGGGCCATTTTTGTTTTTTGAACTTGATAGAACTGTTAGTATTTTTGCTTGGTTGGGATGGTGGTTCCTGTTAGTTTTGTACCTAGGGAAGTGTTCCCCTAGGGACTTTTTCCTTAGTCACTTAGAGAGGGGACATAAAGTGACCCTTGCATTAAATGACTTAAGTAAAACCATTTAATTTGACTTTAGAGCATTAAAGTCACTTTTTGATAAATTTAAGTGGGTGACTGAAATTAATATTTTAGAAATAAAATATGAGCATTTAATTTCGGCCCTTGATCTAATCTAATCTCCACCGTTGGATTAGACTCACCCTAAAGTTTTCTCAAAATGGCATGGGAAAGGCATTTTGCCTCACTTTTTTGCAGAATGAAGTGAGAAGAGAGCGCTGAGAGAGAGAGAAGAGAGAGTTTCCATTTTTCCTGAGCAAGAGGAAAAATTTTGCAGCACGCAAATCAAGGGAAAGGACAGCAGCAAAGAGGGCACGAAAATTGAGGAGAAGACAACAACATTTATTGATGGTTCGTACAGTCCGTACGGTATGGTTTTCGAGGCAGCAGGCACGATTTTCGAGGCAGATTTGTAGGCACGATTTTCAAGGGAAAAAATGGTCACGAATTTCGAGGTCCGTACATTCTGTACGAGCCGTACAGTTCATACAATGGCACAAAAATCGAGGCAAAAAACAGAAGAAAAATAATAATTAAAAAAAAAATCAGAGTTTGATTTTTGCTGCTCAACACACAAATCGAGACAAAAATTTATCTTCCGGGTTGAGATAAGTTGGTTTGATATTTTCTATGTATTGCTGTAAATGATAAACTTCTCCTGAAAAATAAAAATACTCTCTCTGACTGGTTTTCCCCTAGTGGGTTTTTCCAGGGCCATTGGCCAAAAATCCTAGTGTTCTGTGTGATTAAATGGCGTGCTCATTTTTATTTCCTGTCATTGAAAAGATTGTTTACAGCAAAGTTTTAAGTCTGAAAATTTTTGTTTATTTCTAGCACTTTATTTTTCTGAGAATGTCATAAACAGTGATATAAATTTTACTTGAAACCGGTGGCTGAAAACTAGTGAAAAATCTACATGGTATCAGAGTAGGTTGTGGCAGAAAATTAAATTTTAGCAGTGAAACAGTCATTTCCAGAATTCATAAAAACCTTTGTGACAGTAGTACATTTTGCTGAAACTTGTTCGTTGAGAAAATGATTTCGTGGGGTTGAGAACTGAGGATAGGTTGGATGGGGCAGCGAACTTTGTCTCATGGAAAGCCCGGATTTTACTTGTGCTGAGGGAGAATGAGTTGTGGGAGAAAATAGTTAGAAACACTACAGCAAATCCCATTACTATTCCTCCTTCTACTGATGCAGTATTATTTGCAGCCTTTAATAAGAAGGATATTAAATCCATGAGGATAATCTTAGATGTTGTTAAAGACCATGTTATTCCTCACATTTCAGCAAAGAATCATGCGCATGAAATGTGGACTGCTTTGATCGGTTTGTTTGCTAGTACTAATGAAAACAAGAAGATGGTACTTAGAAAGAAGCTGAAGAATGTCGAGATGGTCAAAGGAGAGGTATGTATGACTTATCTTACTAGGATCTCTCAGGTGAGAGATGAGCTTGCAGCTATTGGGGTGGCCATTGATGCTCCTGAGTTGGTGCAGACAGCCCTAAATGGAGTGACTGCACCTTGGGCTGTGTTTGTTCAAGGGTTGGTGGCCAGAGAGAACTTACCATCTTGGGACAGAGTGTGTGATGACTTTGTTCAGGAGGAGACTCGGAGGGGTTTCTTGCAGTGCAGTGGCTCTACTAGTAGAGGGGATGAGGAGGATGTGGCATTGACAACGAAGGGGAAGAAGAAGAGCAAGAAGGGTCCCAAGAAGGGTGGGGCCAAGCAGCAGCAGGATGGGCAGAAAAAGGATATGAGCACTGTGAAGAGCTTTGCATGTCACAAGATGGGACACTATGCTGCTAGGTGTCCGAACAAGAAGAAGAAGAAGCAGCAGACAACCGCTTCAGCTGAGATCGATGATTTTGCAACTAGATTTCAGAGTGAGTTTTCACTATGCACTGGGCATATTGAGAGAGAGAGAGCATCCATTCTCACCAGTGCAGATGTTGACAAACAGAGGGAGTTTTCCTATGTGACAGACCATTCTTACAGTGCATCTACTTCTAGCACTTGGTACATAGATAGCAGAGCCTTGAGCCACATGGCAGGTGCTCGTGAGATGTTCTCCGAGCTTTCACAGGCAGATACAGATGTGGAGGTTGTGTTGGGAGATGACTCAGTAGTCAGTGCAGTTGGACGTGGGACCATTACATTTCAAAGGGAGTCCATGTGTCCCATGGTATTGCGAGATGTATTGTATGTACCTGGGCTGAAGAAGAACCTAGTGTCAGTTTCCATGATCGAGGATCAGGGTCTTGGGGTGTCTTTCGTAGATGGACACGTGCATATGTTTCCCAAGACTGCAGGACCATATGCTTCAGTTGCCATTGGAGCGAGATGTGGGAAACTGTATAGGCTCTTGTTTCAGCCACAGCATGCTTTAGCACATAGCAGCAACAGTGAGTTGTGTGAGCTTTGGCATAGGAGGATGGTTCACTTACATCATCCAGCCTTGGGGTTGTTGAGGCACATGATGACAGGTTTACCGAAGTTCAGCACAGGGCAGAGTGATGTGTGCAGGGGGTGTGCTTTGGGAAAGTACGCCAAGACTACTTTTCCGAGCAGTGATAGCAGGTCAGCTGGTACTCTTGACTTGATACATTCAGACTTATGTGGACCTATGTCTTATGTGTCCTTGAGAGGATACGAGTATTATGTGACATTCATTGATGACCATTCCAGGAAGACTTGGATCTACTTTCTGAAGAGCAAGAAGTCTAAGGAAGTCTTCCAGAGGTTCCAAGAGTTCAAAGCTCTTGTGGAGAACCAAACAGGGAGGAAGAGCCGAGTCTTGAGATCGGATAACGGGGGTGAGTATACCTCCAAGGAGTTTGATGGATTTTGCAGACAGGAGGGGATCAGGAGACAGTTGACAGGAGGGGATCAGGAGCAGAATGAAGTAGCAGAGAGGAAGAACAGGTCCATTGTTGGAGCAGCTCGAGCTATGTTACATGACTAGTCACTTCCTTTTTTTCTCTGGGTTGAGGCTTGCAGCACCGCTGTATACCTTCAAAACAGGAGTCCCCATCGAGCAGTGGGGAATATGACACCTGAGGAGTGATTTTCAGGCAAGAAGCCTGAAGTTGGCCATTTTTGTATATTTGGTAGTCTGACTTATTCTCATGTCCCTTCAAAGAAGAGGGCAAAGTTGGAGCCCACTGCAGAGAAGGGCATCTTTGTGGGTTATGATGAGACTGCGAAGGCTTTCCGCATTTATCTTCCCTCTCAGAGGAAAGTGGTGGTGAGGAGGGGTGTGAAGTTTGAGGAGGAGCGAGCCTTCAAGAGGTCGAGAGAGTCAAAGCAGGGAGAGCAGCAGGTCCCTGCACCTTAGGTTGTAGCACAGGTTCCATCTACACAGCAGTCAGGATCACAGGTTTCCGAGGTTACAGGACCACATAGTGTTGGCACAGGTTCACCAGGTTCGGTGGTTAGGCCAGCAGGGTCTTCGGGGACAGGTGATGGGTCTACTATTACAAGTACACCTTACAGGGGATCGAGATCAGGATTACAGGGTACACCTGGTGTTGGCACACCAGCTTTAGCTTCACAGGTGACTGAGGCTTCTCGCTCTGGTAGTTCTTTAGATGAGGACAGGCCAGTATGGGAAGAACGTTCAGGGAAGAAGAAGCCTAAGTCGCTTCGGGAGACCTTGAAGGATGCCTTAAAGGCTGGGACACCCAATGACAAGGTAAGAGCCATCAAGATGCCTGACAGATTGGGCATGGTGTTGGTGGCTTTTACACAAGATTCTGAGCTTTCTACTTTTGAGGAGGCCTTCCAGCATTCGGTATGGAGAGATGCCATGATGGATGAGTACCATTCCATCATGAAGAATGATGTGTGGGAGATTGTTCCGAGACCGGAGGGAAAGTCAGTGGTGACTTCTCGTTGGCTTTACAAGCTGAAGCATGCAGCAAATTGGAGCATGGAGAAGTACAAAGACAAGTTTTGTAGCGCAGGGGTTTTCACAGGTTGAGGGCATTGATTATGATGAGACTTTTGCACCAGTTGCTCGTTATACGTCTATCAGGGCATTGATTTCCATTGCGGCAGAAATGGGTTGGAAGATCCATTAGATGGATGTGAAGACCGCATTTCTCAATGGGATCATACAGGAGGAGATTTACATTGAACAGCCTCAGGGCTTTGAGATACATGACAAAGAGACATATGTATGCAGGTTGAAGAAGGCCCTTTACGGGCTGAAGCAAGCTCCAAGAGCTTGGTACTCCAGGATTGATTCTTACTTGCTGAGTATGGGATTTCATAAGAGTGAAGCAAATCTGAATCTCTACTTCATCATGGTTGGAGATGATTCGCTTGTTCTTCTGCTATATGTTGGTAACTTGTTTATCACAGAGAGAGAGAGACCCATTGCAGCTTGCAAGAAGGATCTTGCAGCAAAGTACGAGATGACTGATATTGGGCTGATGCATTATTTTTTGGGATTTGAGGTTTGGCATGAGCCTGGACATATTTTCCTGGGGCAAGGAACGTATGCAGTTGATATTTTGAGGAGATCCAAGATGGAGGATTGCAGGCCTATGTCGACACCTATGATCACCAACTGGAAGAAGCTTCATGCTTCTGAGGGAGAGTTGGTGGATCCTACTTTATACCATCAGCTTATTGGGTCATTGATGTATCTGGTCAACACTCGGCCAAATTTGTGTTTTGCAGTGAACACTCTTAGCCAGTTCATGGTTGAGCCTAGGAGTGTGCATTGGGTCGCTGCAAAACATGTGTTGCGCTATCTTTCAGGGACAGTGGATTTTGGTTTGGACTATAGGAGGTCAGAGGGATTCAGATTGGTTGGCTATACAGATTCAGATTGGGCAGGCAGTGTGGCAGACCAGAAGAGCACTTCCGGATGTTGTTTCAGTTTGGGCTCGGCAGCAATGTCATGGTTCAGTCGAAAGCAGAAGTTCGTTTCATTGAGTACTGCAGAGGCTAAGTACATGGCAGCCAATTTGGCCAACTACGAGGCCTTGTGGCTTCGCAAGTTGCTGGTGAATCTATTTGGTCAGGAGCTTAGGCCTACGGTTATTTACTGTGACAATCAAAGTTGCATCCAGCTCTCTGAGAATTCAGTTTTCCATGACAGGTCAAAGCACATAAAGATCAGATATCATTTCATCCGAGACTATGTTCAGAAAGGAGCAGTCACGCTTCAGTATATTTCCACTGATGAGCAGGTAGCAGAAATACTGACAATCAAAGTTGCATCCAGCTCTCTGAGAATTCAGTTTTCCATGACAGGTCAAAGCACATAAAGATCAGATATCATTTCATCCGAGACTATGTTCAGAAAGGAGCAGTCACGCTTCAGTATATTTCCACTGATGAGCAGGTAGCAGAAATACTGACAAAGTCTTTGGGGAGAGGCAAGTTTGTCTTCTTCAAAGACAAGTTGGGAGTGGTGCAGAACACCTTCCTAGGTAAGAGGGAGTGTTAGTTTTGTACCTAGGGAAGTGTTCCCCTAGTGACTTTTGCCTTAGTCACTTAGAGAGGGAACATAAAGTGACCCTTGCATTAAATGACTTAAGTAAAAGCATTTAATTTGACTTTAGAGCATTAAAGTCACTTTTTGATAAATTTAAGTGGGTGAGTGAAATTAATATTTTAAAAATAAAATATGAGCATTTAATTTCAACCCTTGATCTAATCTAATCTCCACCGTTGGATTAGACTCACCCTATGGTTTTCTCAAAAAGGCATGGGAAAGGCATTTTGCCTCACTTTTTTGCAGATTGAAGTGAGAAGAGAGAGCTGAGAGAGAGAAGAGAGAAAGTTTCCATTTTTCCTGAGCAAGAGGAAAAATTTTGCAGCACGCAAATTGAGGGAAAGGACAGCAGCAAAGAGGGCACAAAAATCGAGGAGAAGACAACAGCATTTATTGCTGGTCCGTACAGTCAGTACGGTATGGTTTTCGAGGTAGTAGGCACGATTTTTGAGGTAGATTTCTGGGCACAATTTTCGAGAAAAAAAAATTGGGGCACAAATTTTGAGGTCCATACCATCCGTACAGTCTGCTCGTACAATCCATACAGTGGCACATAAATCGAGGCAAAAAACATAAAAAATCAAAGTTTGATTTTTGCTACTCGACACGTAAATCGAGACAGAAATTTATCTTCCGAGTTGAGATAAGTTGGTTTGATATTTTTTGTGTATTGCTGTAAATGATAAACTTCTCCTGAAAAATAAAAATACTCTCTCTCTGACTGGTTTTCCCCTAGTGGGTTTTTCCAGGGCCATTGGCCAAAAATCCTAGTGTTCTGTGTGATTAAATGGCGTGCTGATTTTTATTTCATGTCACTTAAAAGATTGTTTACAGCAGTGTTTTAAGTCTGAAAATTTTTGTTTATTTCCAGCACTTTATTTTTCTGAGAATGTCATAAACAGTGATATAAATTTTACTTGAAACCGGTGGCTGAAAACTAGTGAAAAATCTACAGTTCTACCTTCTCAAGCTACCATGATGACACATGAAAACATCACTATATTTTTATCTTTTTTTTACGTTATAATATATATATATATATATATACCATGCAGCTTTACAAAAAAAAACTAGGGATGCCATTGATCAAAATCAAGACTATGGCACCCCCATTCCAAAGGAAAAAGATGATTTCATTAATAAGTTTCTCATTCAGTTTTTCATTTCTCTTTCCATTAAATTATATGATTCTTGGAATTCCCAAAATGTGACTAAATTGAATGGCTCTCAAAACCCATCAATTGATAGGCTTGTCCCTTCACCTTTTGTCTTTAGCCCATAAGGTTGAAGATGGCCCTCCATTTTCCTAAACTTCTTTGGAAATTGCCTCACAACGAAAAACCCCTAGTCATTTCAAAGAAGCCCTCTCCCATGGCCATCTCTATAAGAAAAAGAGATTCCATCTCTAATCCACCAAACCTCAAGAAGGGGAACGCAAGGGCAATAGAATTTATGGGAAATGAGGGATTGACACCATCCAAATCTCAAGCCACACATCTATCCGAAGGAAATCCTTCATGAAAATAATTGCGAAGAGAAGAGAAAGCGGAAAGAAAGAAATCTTGAAGGGAAAAGAAAAAACCATTGCAGGGGCTCTTAGAGTAGGAGCAACCCATCCATAGTTTTAAAATGATGATAATGTCCTTCCATATTAAGGGATTAAGTTGGCCCCATAAAAAAAAGCCCAAGAAAGACTAGTTAGAATTTATAAACTTAATACCACGTTACTAGAAGAGGCAACAAGGGGGGAAAACAAAAAAAACCAAATTCCTTGTTGCCTTGTATATAAAAGGGTTGCTCTACTATTGCCTTGAATTATGTAGATAAATCGAGGAGGGGGCTACAACTAGGGACTAGTCCTTCGCGCTCCAAAATTCTTACATGTTGACTCTAGGATCTAAAAAGAATTGGGGTCTTTAAAATTAGGGCTAACCTTTTTAGTGACATTATATTGATAGGTGGGTGCTCTAGGAAGAATTTTTCAGCCTTTGCACTATCAAGAACAAGCATGCCATAATTGAAGGAGATATTAATTTTGTTTTAAAGTAAAGTGAAGTATGGGGGGGGAACTATTAGCCATTGGAAAAATTGGAAGATTTGAATTTGTGTGATCAAGAACCCATTGAGTTGATCCCTACAAAGAGAAATTTCAGAACAAGGAGGGAAGGGGTTTCCAAGATACCTAATAGCTTCTTGTTGACATAATATGTGATGGAGAAAGTAGTAAAGATAAGGGCATGGAATGGAGTTGGGGGAATATTAGATCATGTTCCAACATTTTCACCAAATGGAAAGAGATGAGCAAAAGCCCCCTACTCCTTTCAAACTCAACTCTCAATGGCTGCAAGATAAGGAATTTTCAAGTATAGTAAAGAACCAATGGAGAAAGTATGATCCTCTGGTGGAGGAAATTGCTATGTTCCAATTCTTCTCAAAACTTTAAAGGATTAAGAAGGCCATAATGAAGTGGACAAAAGAAAAATACAATACCTCACAAAAAGATATAACTGAAGTGGAAGAAAAGATAAATGAGTTGTTTGGAAAAGTCACGAATGGTATATTTAACGAGGAAGAAAAAACATAATTGAAGACCCTTGGAGATAAAAAGAGAACCATGTTGAAGTGTGAAAAGGCCAAGTGAAGACTTAAGACCGGAGTTGTTTGGTTCTCCCAAAGAATGAAAATACCAAATCCTTTCAACGTTATGCTAGGGGGGAAGAAAAATCAAATACATAATTTGGGAGATGCCAAAGCCTAATGGTAGCAAAACCTCATTCTTCAAAAAATAATTGAACTAGGGATTCATTTCTTTAGCCATCTATAGAAAGATCTTGAAAGATCTAATATTGCAAATGTGCTCAGAGAAGTAGAGTTATTTCCTAAGTTTGTAAACCAAGAAGAAAATGATTATCTAGAGGTCAAACTATCAAAAGAATTTAAAGAAGTTGTTTTCTCCTTCCAAAAGGATAAACACAAGCCAGATGGGTGTCTATTTACTTTTTTTCAAAACTTCTACAAATGGCTAGAAGAAGATATCCTTGTTGTAGTGGAGGAATCAAGAAGATTGAGCAATGTGCTAGAAGCTTTGAACATTGCAATACTACCCCTAATTCAAAAAAGGATAACCAAATCTCTCTTAATGATTTTGGACCAATATTTTTATGTAATTCAATCTACAAAATTATCTCTAAAGTTATTGCTATAAGGTTAAAACTTTAAAAGTGATCCTCTCTCATGTTAATTCCTTGAAGTACTTTGGATTTTTATAGATGAGACAAATTCATGATGCAATTGATTTCTCTCAAGAGGAAGTGCATTCAATAAAGACTAAAAAAATCGCTTCAATGGTAATCAAAATTTATTTATTGAAGGCATATGATAGTGTAAATCTGCTTTTTCTCCTGCTCATTCTTGTACACATAGGTTTCAATCTACCAATAATCAAATAGAATGGAGTATGCTTAAAAGTCATCTTCTTTTGAAATGTTGACAAATGCCTCAACCTCTAAGTTTTTTAAGTCTTCCAAGTGACTAAGACAAGGTTGTCCACTATCTTCCCTGCTTTTCCTTCTAGTTATTGAAAGCTATAGCAAAATCAACTAAAGCCTATAAAAGAAATTGAAGGAGTATGAATTGGATGAGGCATGTCCATCTCTCACCTTATGTTTGTAGATGATGCCCCTTCTCTTTGGAGCAAGATCTAATGGCGAAGCAGGGTCCTTAAAGGAAGCCCTATGCATCTAAAGTATAGTATAGCAAGTCAATGAGAGAAAATCATCCATCTCATTATTTAGGTTAAATGACAGTCAAATGAGAGAATTTTGTCAAATTCTTCCCTTCCAAGTTCTAGAGTTTAACTAAGGCCTAAAGAACCTGGATTTTGCTTTAAAACCAAACGAATATGGATACAAGTATTAGGACTAATTGTATGAAAATGTGGGAAAAGGCTATCAAGGTGGTGCAGTCGATGGCTATCCAAACGAGGAAGATTAACACTAGTAGAATCAGTTCTCAAAGCAACCCATGTGTATTGGCACTCTTTAGCATACATCCCTGTCATTACACTTGAAAATTTTGAAGGAAATGCATCAATTTTCTCTAGAAAGGAAAATAAAATAAGAGTATCCCACTAGTATAATGGCAAATATTAGCAATACTCGAGGCAATGGGGACTTACAATCTTAAAAACATCCACATTTTTGGAAAATCCCTTGCAACTACAAGCCTCTGGAGATTACTCACAGTCCCTGGCCTATGGAAAAATGTTATCCTCTCCAAATAAATTGAGTCTCTCACTATTAAGGAATAGATATGCCAAAGATCCAAATATTTTGCAAGCTCCCCCATTATATGGAAAGCTTTAGTACTAGGCTTCCCCTTGATGGGAAATTGGCCAACCAAGAAGATAAGAAACGACAACAATGTCAAAGTTGCTTTAGATCCCTAGGTTGAAAATAATGGAAGTTTTAAGCTAAATGAGGGCTTGGTTAAGAAGCTAAGTCAACACGGATATATAGACCTAGTTGATGTTGCAATTCATGAGAGTAATTTATGGCAAAATGGATGGAAGAAAGCTGAGATGATTGTATTAAATGGTCAAGATATTGAATAATGGAATGATTATATAAATAGATTGAAGATGAGTTACATTTTTATGAAAGAGTGATGATCTATGTTGAAATATTGTAACTTCGAAGAATATTCTTTATGTATCTTTTGTGGTCCCCGATGGTCCAACCGGGAGAACCACTTGTATTACATTGTACCCTGATGCTCCTAATCGGAAGAACTAATAAGACTCATGAGGTAGTCCCCTCTAATTGAAAAGGTGGGTCATCAGCACCCCAGTGTGGTTACTTGAGCCTACATGTGTAACTCGAGCCTACATGAGTTAACTTAAGCCGAC
>LPNX010767057.1:0-34791 GCA_001517045.1 Pseudotsuga menziesii
ATTTTCAGGATCTCTATTGCATAGTATCATAGAAATAAAATCCCGCACTGTGTGAGGAGCTGGTTCACCATCCCAATGTTTTTTACAAAAATCCACAAATTTGTCGTAGTATAGTTGGAATTCAACGTGGTATCGACAACAACAAGTGTCCCGAATCGTATTCGGCCTAATATACCACGGTTTCAACTTACTGAACATGCTAAATGAGACATGCACACCTGGATTTGATTCTTTGAATTCCTTGAACAACGCAACTCCTGTCATCTCCATAACATGCTTGCAATGTTCCTTATAAAAACCTCTGCCAGAACGTTGTCGCAAGACATGTTTCCGATCTGGTATAGCACGAGAATGGTTGTCCCAATACTCTATCACCTTCTCTCTGGTGCCCTCTTCCATCCTGTCTTGATATGCTTCTCTACAAATAAGAGCCCAACAAGCAACTTCATCATTTTCATCTATCTTTACCCTGAATTTAGTGTATTTGTGCAATGTTCTTCTTGAAACATGGAGCAACTTTGACATTGTTGCGACCTTCGATTTTTTGAGGTGTTTCGTGCCACAATAGCAGTTGTAATTGCCCTCCGAGCACTCTAATATCATTTTTCCTTGATTTTCCAAATGCAGAAAGTGCAGTTGTTACATTTTCTACTACATTCTCACATGCATTTTTATTTTTAACATCCTTAAAACCCAACAACTTTGTGGCATGCTTAATTTTTTTTTGTTTTATCAATCCATGTAGGATTTGAGCTTGTGTAATCACTGATTGTTGTTCAAAGTGCAACTTGATTATGTTACTAACATGCTCTCTCATTGTCCGATCAGGGGTCGGGTTCCCGAACTCTTCTTGTGTGGCATCATCCAACCCGCTTAAACAATTTGCAGACATTCCAACGTCATTGAAGCTCCCAATTACTCTTGAGAAATCGGAGGGTGCGCGATCCTGTGATGGCTGGCCAGGATCTATCCCTACATAAGTTGATTGAATTTAGATAAATTGTTTAGTTCTCTGACCAAATAAGCGACTCTTACATTTTCCAATAATTGCTCTTAGTTATTGATAAATAAATGCAAATTGTACATTTATGAAAATTGTAAATTTATGAAATTGTAAACTATGAAATTGTAAATTGTAAATTGTAAATTTATGAAATTGTAAATTGTAAATTGATGAAATTGTAAACTATGAAATTGTAAATTTATGAAATTGTAAATTCATGAAAATTTATCAAATTGTAAATTCATGAATATGAAATTTATGAAATTGTAAACTATGAAATTTATCAACTATCAAATTGTAAACTATGAAAATTGTAAATTGTAAATTCATGAAAATTGTAAATTGTAAATTGTAAATTCATGAAAATTGTAAATTGTAAAATTGTGAATTCATGTAAATTGTAAATTCATGAAAATTGTAAATTCATGAAAATTGTAAATTGTAAAATTTTGAATTATCTAACACTATGGAATTGAAATTTACATGAATATGAAATTTATGAAATTGTAAACTATGAAATTTATCAACTATGAAATCTATCAAATTGTAAACTATGAAAATGAAAATCAATTTGCATAACTTTGAAATTTATCAAATTGTAAACTATGAAAATGAAAATCAAATTGCATAACTTTGAAATTATACCTATATCAATGGGATTTGCTTCCACCATCATAGCTTCATTTGGAATTTCTTCTTCTCTCAAGATTGTTCTTTTTCTCCTCTTCCGTTCTTTATCTTTCTCTCTTTTCTCTTCAATTTTGTTTTGATTTCTTTCATTTCTTCATGTTCGACGTTGGTTGCTTCCCATTGTGATTGATCAACAATTCAAATTGATACCTACAAAACAATCTACAATGCTAAATTTGTATTACAAAACAAACATTTTTTCAAAGAAATTATGCAATTTTGAAGGATAGAGTTATGTTTATATAGAGTTTCATAAAAAATTCGGGTGGGAAAGATGGTTGGGGTGTCATAAATTTTTGTAGTTGGAGTGTCATTAATGTTTGAATTCACTCCCGGGATTTTTCTCCAAAGGAGTTTACTAGGACCTCGACTGAGATAATACCTCAGTCGAGGTCTTAACAAAACCTCAACCAAGGGTTTGTTAAACCCTCAGTCGAGGGCTTTACAAACCCTCGGTCGAGGTTTTGTTAAGACCTCGACCGAGGTATTTAAATAGCTCAGTCGAGGTTTATACCTCGGTTGAGGGCTTAAAAAAACAGACTTAGCCCACATTCAAGCAAATGAAAAATTTCCTGTGCCTTGTAGAGGTGTAAACCCTACCATTCCTCGCACATAACTGAGCGGAGTTGATACCGATAAATTCACCAACGAATCTTCTATCCATTGAGATATCATACACGCATTTTGGCATTCATATGAAATTTATTTTTTAATTACTTCTAAAACTTATACTTAGAAAACCACACTGCAACTTCGAAGCAACTCAAAGAAAAATATGCAGAGTTAAAAATACATAGCCAAAAAATTCTTAAAAATGCACACATCACATATCGACGTGTCCTCTTCAAAAGGGTATCTTTGGTTTTTCAATTTTTGAAAAAATAGAAAAAATTCCTTTACGTGGACAAATATGTGTTTAAAACGATGCTGAAATCGAATGTGGTCACTTTCGAAAAATAATAAATAATTGTATAATGCGAAAAAAATTAACAAAACAATATGCACATCACACTGCATTTTATGTACATCATGCTCATATATATATTTTTTTAAATTATTAATGCAAGATTGAATTACTCTACGTGGACACGAGCCACTTATTAGCTTCTTCAAATTTTTAAGGTCACACAGTTCATTAAATGCAAAAATTCACACATTAAATGACATCGGAATATTTTAAAAAAAATATCACTATGAAGCCAACATAATATTCTACAATTTGTTTTTTTACTGCAAGTCAAAATTCACATGGCATATATGCATTTTGAGGGCTTCTATCTAGCACATGAGTAAAAAATCAGGTTTTCATCGCCAAATTTGGCCAAAAAGTGTTACCCATCTTCATGGAATCACCCCACTAAATATACAATAAGAATTAAATTCGAGACGAAGTTTCCTAAAGAGGGGGATTATGTGATACCCACTTAGAGATAGGAAAAGTAATTGAATAAAAACATTCTGTAAAATAATTAGATGTGACGAGTTGATACTAAAGCATAATGGTTAGTGTCTCTAGGTAAACCGGCATAGCAAGATTCATGTATGAGGATATAATATCAAGGACATATATAGTCCCAATACTGTGACCTAAAAGGGCACATTGGAAAATATAGACAATATTCGTACTTATTCTAGAACTTCGGTAAAATGTTTCCTGAAGTGTGAGTGTTTGTAACACCCTGTTTTTACTTTGAATTTTGAAATTATTATGACTAATCTTTGAGAGATTTCTATGATGAATGATTTGGCTACTTATTATTTTGAAATCTAAAATAAATTTGTATGGACGTATGTTTGATGGAATCCGGTTTAGGATGACTTGTACTTGTGAGAAATAGGGAATTATTGATGAGATATGACCTAAGAAGGATTATCCGAAATATTGTTGAGTAAATTATGATTATGAAAATAATGCTGACATTTGGACAATTATGTATGCAATTATATTATGATTTTAATTGTGAATGGAATATCATGTAAAATTATCAGCAATGATTAAAGTTGTATAAATGTTTTGACAAAAGTTATGTAACATGTACTCTGATGGTCTATCGAGCGTGATAGGAAAGGAATGTACATGAAATGAAAAAAACAATCGATATGCAAAGGCTCTAGTTGAGTCGACAACTATGGTAGGTGATATCAGTCTTGTATATAGCATGATTGTATTGTGATATGTTTGATGCACTGGCATGCATGGACTTTGGATGAGTGAGGAAACCTTGTCAATTGAGGTCGATTGATGGTTTTTTATAGATGTGATCTTGTTTATGAGATTTGATGCACACGTTGTTTTATGTCCATGTGATGGGATTCTGATCGTCAATTGATCCACATCAGGTGATGGGGATGAAAAATTATACCTAGACTAGCAAATTGGATGACACGATGAAATTTAAATAGAGTGAGGAAAACTCTAGTTCATTAGATGCGTGTTCCGTGAAGGTAGGCCGTGAGTCGGTGAATCATGAAGATTATTACTAGGGGGACGCGCAATAGGGATTCAACCTTATTCACCAAGAACCACCTGGCTCTTCCTAGGATAGACAAACTGAGGTAACAGTGGCTTAGTCGTCATAACCAACTCCTCGCTTGTGGGAATTATTGGAAGGGTGTGGTGAAATCATAACACCTTCATAATTTTGGTCACAGCGAGAATGCGATGGTAAACAACATATATTTTTAATTAAGGAAAATAATAAATTGATCATAAAAAACTTAATAATAATAATAATAATAATAAAATAAATGAACTGATAAATTAAATTAAAAAGGATAAATAAAAAAATAAAGATAAATAAACTGAAATCAAGCTAAATTAATAAATTAGTTAACAGAGTAATTTAAGGAACTTGAACTAGAGTGAAACCCTAACTAATCAAAAAAAGAATCAGAGAACTAAGGATAACTAACAAGTGGGTTAGTAAATACAAATTAATTAATTAAAATAAGTAAAGAGTTAATTGAAAGTGATGCATGAGATGCATGGGAACTAATGAAATGGTTAATAAAAACTATAAAAATGCAGAATGGGGGATCTTCATCTTCTTCTTCTTCATTCCTACCATAGTTTAGAGCCCGAACCCTTTGGGTGGCTCTGACGTGACTATGGAAGAGTGTGGTTCAGTACAACATGAGTGAGGTTGGGAGCCTCCCAACAACATCCTAGCTTCATACTTCCATTGCTAGCAAGGTTTGTTAGCCTCGTCGATCTTAGGGGTCTTCGAAGAAGGAGAGTACCCGTAAGGGTATGGTAGGGAGGAAACTGGTGGATCCAACACGATTGGAAATCCAATGACAACAACTGCAGCGAAGTGATGGGAAAACAACCTTCAGGCTCGTCCTTAAACGACGACGACCGATGATATGAACATGTAAGTTATTTGAATTTGTTAAATATTGCACGTGAAAATGGAATAGTTAATTCAATGGATCTATTTGGATTGGTTTATGATTCATAATGTTGTATATCCTTACCTACTTTGTAAATGACGTTTAAAAAAGGAAAAAAATATGTAATCTTAACTTCTTTATCATATCTATATTTATTTCTATGCATGCATGTTAGTGGATTTGGTTGGACCACGTTGAGGATCGTTACAGGAATTGAACGAAATAGATTATTAAAAGATCGACTACAAAGTTGACATAGAATTTGTCGATGCATGGAAGGCATCAAAGGAACCATGGAGTGTCGACAAAATGCCATACTTGGAATACTTCATCTAATAGGGATACTTGTTCAAGGGGCAACATTTATGCATCCTAGAGGATCGGTGCGGGAGAGTTTGATTAGGGAATTGGAAAGTGGGGGATTAGGAGGACACTTCAGCATCGACAAGACCAAATAATTGGTCAAAGATAAGTACTACTAGCGAGGGACGTCAACGGATGTAAATAAATGGGTTCGACAGTGCCGAGTATGTCATCTTGACAAAGGAGGAAGTCGAAACACGGGATTGTATACACCATTGCTCGTATCGAGTGCACCATGGGAAGACATCAACATGGATTTTTTGTTGGGATTACAAAGAAAACAACAACGGAACGACTCCATAATTGTGGTATTCAACATATTTTCGAAGATGGCACACTTTATTCTATGTCAAAAGACAAGTGATGCCACGAGAATTGTTGTATTTTTTTTCAAGGAGACTGTGAGATAGCATGGGTGGCCAAAGAACATTACTTTAGATAGAGATACCAAGTTCATGGGACATTTGGTGAACCCTATGGAATAAGTTTGACACAAATTTATAGTTTAGTTCTCATACCATCCACAGAATGATGGGAATATTGAAGTCATGAACAAAATCTCAGCAAACCTACTAAGGCGTTTAAGTGCCAACATGCCAAAGTAGTGGGAAAATGTGTTGGCACATGCAGAATTAACGTATAAAATTTCAGTGAATTGATCAACTGAGATAAGTCCATTTCAGATTGTGAAAGGACAAATTCCACATGGAGTAACAGACTTAGTTGACATGTCGAATGGAATGAAGAAAAGTGCAGATGCAAAATCATTTGTAGAACACATGAAGGAAATGTACGACTAAGTGAGGAAAAAACTCAAGAAAAGAAATGCAACATATAAGCTCAAAGCCGACAGGAAGAGACAAATGCAATCTTTTTCAGAAGGTGATTTGGTATATGCACGCCTCAGGAAAGAAAGGTTCCCACGATGAACATATGATAAGTTGAAAAAGAAGAAGATTGGTTCATGTAGGATTTTGCGGAAGATCTCAGAAAATGCTTATGTTCTTGAGTTTCCAGAGGATATAGGTATATTGATGGCATTTAATGTTTCCAACCTATCCAGATGGCTGAATTACTAAGACAGATTCCAGTTCATTCAAAGGATGAAGTCGCAGAAGTGCTCGATGAGCAAGAAGTAGGGAAGACTAGGAGCCAAAAGAATAAGAAATGCTTGGTTCGATGGGAAAACAAGGACCTGGAAGAGGTAGCGTGGATTTTGGAAGAAGAGCTCAATTAACTCTAGAGTCATGAGTAGAATTATTTTCAACCCTGTGAGGTTGATGCAAGGGCATCTAGGCCCAACTAGAATGGTCGAAGGTAGATGACTAGAGTGCCCATATGAAATTCAATTACATCCATCTTATGGGAAAACAATCGACAGAAGAGATGAATGGTCAAAGGCTCCAACCATTGTGAAGTGGTTGACAAGGTAGAAGAATGACAGAAACTGAAATTAAATGTTGCGACTGAAGAAGAGGACGAAGGTGACGGGTGATTGGTCAATGAAAGAAGGGGTTGAAGGACAAGCAAATAGGCTTGGTGATATTGACTGAAAGTGGTCAACGACCAAAATCAAGGGGTGCAGTGGTCGACAAGACAACATTCCAACCAAAAAACTGAGGAGAAGATGAGCATTAAATACTACTGTCTGCGTTAGGTGAAAGGATCAAATGTGAACTAGAGCCCAAGTAAAGTTGAGTGGCAAGTTAGTTGGAGTGGTTGCAAAGGATTTATGGAGGTCAATGAAGAATGAAAGGTTGCAAGGTCTGTGAAAGAGGAACATAGGGTGTATTTATTGCATCCATGGCAGTGCTTAAGGGACAAAGAAACTTCTAAAGGAATAAATCGAGTACCGAGCATCCAATTGTAGCTAGAAATGTTAGATCATGTCATAGGAAGGGGATTTGGTTGTTGAACATTGGAACCTTTGGTAAGGTGCAGGGAGTGAGAAACAGAGTAAGTGAGGGTGATCATTGTTGAGGACATAACATTCCCTCATGTGCATGTTTGTTGTAATGGTCAATTTTCATTCCGAATGAACCATTTTAATATCTCATTGTAAAGAGATTCATTCAATTTAATTGAAAGGTCATACTTCTTGGTACATATGCATGTTTTGTGTATTTTCTGTGTTTTCATTGCACACTCTGACCAGAAAGTAGTCGAATGACTGTGCATGCATCAAATTACTATATAGACAAGAATGAATACCATACAAAAAAATCAATTTATGAGTGAATAGTTCCACTCATAGAGGTTGACCTGGATCTTGTCAAATCCCAATTGAGAATTCAGGGCATCATAGAATAACTGAGGAAAAATAGGAATACATGGAAGTAGCATAATGATAATGGAAGTGATTTCCAACCATTATTAAGGTTGAAATCAAAGAAATTGAGAAAAGAGAGGTAATACATATACTAAGGAGGTATATGAGGAGCTTCCAAATTGGATTCTAAATATAAGATTCTCATGAGGTAGAGATACAAAATTCTTAAAAATGGTTGATTTATACTAGCATAATTAATCCTTTATTGCTCAGGAAGTGGAAGAGAAAGGGATGTAGTAACAAGTGATCCTAGACAGGCTAAAATTATGAGATAAAAAATATGAGTCCCTAGTAAAGGTGGTTTGTTATATATAAGTGGAGGTTGAGGACAAGGAACTAACAGAGAATACTCATGCAAAATACATTGAACCTCCCAATTATCCAATCTACATTTATGTAGAATTTGATACAAAAGGGGAATATTATCATCATCAATGCCAAGTCTTAGTTTTTTTTTCTTGCATTTTCAGTTTATCTTTTAAGGGGCATATCCTATACCCCACACCATAGATTATCTATAAATGGTGGGCCTGTGATTTGTCCATATCAACAACATGGATCATTCTAAGGAAATAAAATTAATTCTCTTCAATTCAAATTATCCTTGTCAATGCAAATTCCATTAACCCTAAACAAATGAATGTCTCTATTTTAGATTAGTTTGATTATTGGTTGTAATCAACAAAACTTTGTTCATACAAGTTCAACCCTATCATCTTATATCAATTGGCCAAATATTTTTCAAGATGAATATTATAATATGTACATGCAATTTATATATCTACTCGTATTCAAGCACTCTACTATTTTACATGTCCACACATAGGTCCTCATTAACCATACAAGTGAAATATATCCATATACATATGCATGATCAAGAAATCAATTAATCAATTATGAATATGCTCAAACAATAGATGATTGTAGGTGAAGTTGTACTATGGCCACTGGCTCTGACTTGCCTAGAATTGAGAGGTTGGTTGGATGTAAATGATAGCACACAATATTGGGATGTATGGTTATAGCTTGCTACAAATATACCAAATCAATTCTACTCTTCATTAACATAACAACAACCCATAACAAAAATGATTCAGGTTGCTGGTTTGTAAAGTGTGTTTGAAGGTAACACATACAAATTGCTAGAGTTAGTACTCCCAACAAGACAAACAAAGGAAATCGATGCAGATGGGACAATGTGTGGTTGTACGGATTAATTTACAACAAACAAGGTGATGTATTAGATTGAAATAAGTCAAGGGAGTGGTGGTAGTAGTGTCCCACAGAATGTCTGTGCCAAAATACTCATTCCAGCAATAGAGCAAGACATAATCACAATATTTATAAAACTGGGATTCCTCTAGCTATCGTTCAATTATTTAGCTATTAGGAAACTAAGGAATTAGAAAAGGAACTATAAATACATTTATCAATATGATAATAAACATTAATAAATCATAGACTCTAGATATAACTACAAAACAAAAATTAGAGTTCTCTATCATACAATAATTTAAAGACCACGACTATAATTTTTCTTTGAAAGGTATACCCCATATAAAATACACCATCCAAAGAAACCACACAACAATAACACTCACAATAGAACTAGATATTTACCTAGGAAACCAAATGGGAAAACCAACATTCGGTGGGGGATTCTACTATGATGAAGAAATGGTTACAATGGTGATTTGCATTCTCAAGCAGAGATTTAATGAACATTTTTACTCGGTAGAAATATTGTATATGTTTTAGCTCAAATACAACCATTGATATTTCAACATGCTTATTCTTTTTAGTCTTTAATGTTCTACTACTGCCCTTATTCTTCATTACCTCTCAACATATCTTTTTGTCCTCTCTCGAATCTCTTTATCTTCATAAGATTCATATTCAAAGGGTTTTTATGGAAGGTCAACCATCATAATGCTTTGTTTCATCTTCCAAGTGAAAATGGGTTTTGCACTATTCACCCAATTTTGCAGTATTTTTATTTTTACTACAATATTTAAGTTAGATCACACCTCCCCATTTTCAGTATTTTGGTTTACAAAAGATTCAACTCCCTTCAATCTTCATCTTCTCTATATCAATGTGCCTATCTCCTCTATTTCTATCAATAATTTCCAGCAGGTATACAAGAAAGGGTGCCTCACCTATACAATGGAAGATAAGATTTGAATAAGGGATACCTTTAAGATGAACCTGCTTTCAATTTCATGGCTAGAGATGACATTCTCATGAAAAATATCATTCAATTTTCTCCTTGGATTGGAAGTTCAAGAAAGTCCTCTTTGTACTTGATGTTGAATCTCTCAACTTTATTTTGGCTATTCGGTACTTGGGATGGAGTTCCATGTGAAGCCTCCAACATTTTTCCTCTCAATGTCTAGTCAATATGAAGTACTAGAAATAGTTCATGCATGGGTGGCTTGGCTTTCTGCAATAGTGCCAACAATTTTTGACTTGATGACCTATTTTATTGCAACATAAAAAAGCCAAAGATACCATGCCATATATTTTTAATTTGTGATGATGATTCTTTTTGTCTTGGTTGGTTTGTTTCCAAAGTGTTGGAGCATATATTTGGGTACTGAAATTATCCCTTTGTTTCCTTATTTCAATCCTATATAAGCATATCTGAGTGGAATATTGCCAACTACTTTTTGAACTACCTTTCCCTCCATGGGAATGCCTTCTTTTCATATTCATTTGGTCTCAACAAAGGTGGTTTGAGATTAAATTGTGTTGTTTTAATATCCATAAAATCCTAGGAATCCATACTTGGGCCTCTATTAAACTACAAAGATTATCACAATCCCTTGGATTTTCTTGCATGGACCTTGGTGCTTCATAGCCTGTTTTCCTCAATAAATTAGAGTCTATGCATCTAAATTATTGTCAAAGTTACTAAAGGGATATTGATTAAGGATCTTGGAAGGTGAGTTTTTCATGATTGAATCTATTATGATGTTGTTTTTTGTAGTGGAAATGAAGGGGGTTTGATTGGTCTCTTGAATAGATTATTGTATATTATTCAATTTCTCTTCCTTCACTATGAAATACTGCTATAAATGAGCAATCATTTAAGTGAACCTCTCCTATTTCTAATTATCCAGATGACTGAATTTCTCCCCCAATTTCAAGAGTTGCAATATTATCTTTCCTAATTATACCCTTATGGTGGTGAAGGTGTCCTAGCATTTGGAAAATTCTTTTTCCATCTCATTTATTTTTTTCCTCCAATACAGACTTTATTATTGGTTGTACCAATTTGAGTCTCTAAACTCTTCCAAACTCTTCCTATTGAAATTTGTTCCCATGGAAGTTGGACTATAATGAACATGCTCCAATCCCAATATGATCTATAAATATATAGTAGGTATATGACATGTTTGTCTCACCAACACAAATCATTTTGTGGAAATAAAATAGTTCTCTTCAATTCAAGTAATCTTTGTCAATGCTTCATTACCATGAGTTAATGAAAGGATATTCTTCATATTTTATTTCATTGTTGGTTGCAATAAATCAAATTTTTTTGATGCATGTTCAAACCTAGAAACTTATATCAATTGGACAAATCTCTATCAAGTTAAATATTTACTCTATCCATGCAACTGATATATCTACATGTGTTTAACACTCTAATTTTACTTGTGAAAAGGTAGCTCCTCATTAATCATATAAGTGAAATATATCCATATACATATGCACATTCATGCAATTAGTTGATCATTTATGAATATTCTCAAACCACATATGGTTGTAGGTGAAGGTGTATTATACCTTTGACTTATCCATAATTGAAAGCTTGGTTAGATGTAAATGGAAATACATGACCTTGGGGTGTCTGATTGTAGCTTGCCAATAATGTACCAAAGTAATGTTACTTCTCATTTCCATCACAAAAATCCATGACACAAATGCATCAAACCAATTATTTTTTACATGTTGTTAAAGGTAACACACATACAAATCAAAATGACTTAATACTCTTATCAAAATAAATAAATGATATTGATGTAGATGGGACAATGTGTTGTGGTAGGAATGAATTTATAGAAAATGTGGTGATGTAATGGTCTAAAATAACTCAAGTGAGTGATTGTAGTAACATTCCACCAAACCTTAAAACCAAAATACTCATACCAACAATAGAGCATGGCATAATCATTGTTTTTATAAAAATGGGATCATTGTCGTTGCCATCATTCAACACTAATATAGCTATGAGAAAATTAACGAACTATCAAAATAACTAGCAATAGATTTATCCATAGAGGGGTTGTTAAACTAGAAATGAGGATAACTATCATTGGTTTCAATATGCAAATGTGACTTGAACCATCACCATTATTCAAGGAAAACCAAGCCACATGAAATAACCCACTGGTGGTCCATAAGAGGGAATACATCCACTCCTGCCAAATTCCTTTGAGTCTTGGGTCACTAACCAATTTCCTTACGTAAAAGGAAGACAAGCTCTTGGCTAATCAGAATAGTTTTAAGGTATTACTCTAGTGCCCAAAAATTCTACTTTTCTACTAATACAAGTCTTTTCAAAATTATTTTAATGGCAATCAATAAATATTTTTTAATTATGGATGTAGAAGCATGAGTATAAATGAAATATGTAATGAATGTTTTGTGCAATGCTTTATGAAAGAGAAAATAAAAATTATCCATTGCTTAATGTAATGGTTTGTATAATATATTATATATAAGTGTATATGTTTAATTATAAGAATGTTTGTTCATGTAGAAGGATATATATCTATAGGGAGTTGATCTTGAGTTCCACCCCTTTTGCAATACATGTGCATCACTGCAACACCATACACAACTCTATGAGTTGAATTGTTGAATTTCTATTAACGATGTGAATTCATTATTGAATGCCTTGATTTTTTGTCTTGATTAAGGATTTATATCCATGAGTAGTTTGTATTGAGTACTTGAGTGGAGTCGTTGAATTTAGTTCAATTTTTCACTAAAAATAATTGTCCATCTTCTTGGCATGCCATGTGTTGTTGTTGGTGCACATGTTGTTGGGATTCCATCATGGTCCCAACAACATGTGAAGTAGAGGAAGTTAATAGTGGATAAACTCAACCTTTCTAATGAGTCCATTACATATACAAACACATGTATTTATGTATGAATATTTTTTCTAATAAGACAAATTTATTCCCTAATTCACTTACTTTTTTGAAATTTTGGTCATCTACGTCATCTTCAAATGGGTCAAATTCTCTAAATGTTAAGTTCCAAGATCAAAGTTTCCATCAATAAGGTGGAACAATAATTTTTGTCAAAATTATTACTAGATTTTGGGAAGAATTTCCACTAGCATTAGAGGAAATGTAAACTCAAAATGGGCCTCCTAAGGAAAATAATAAAATAATATTTATTAATTTTGGAGGAAGAAAAGAAAAAAACTACTTTTTTTGTTCGTCTTTTTGACATATCTCCTTGTGTTTTTACTCAAATTTCGATCGGGAGAGCTTGTTGGATGCATAATTAAATTTCGCATCCAACGAGTACCCACTCGATATAATTTTGACGGACCCCTCTACCCACCGCGCCCCCCCCCCCCCCCAAAAAAAAAAATACCTGAAAAACGTGATGACGATGTCATCATCACGTTTTTTCAAGTATTTCTTGTTTTTGGGGTAGCGGGGCTGGACAAAAGTATCATCATCATGTTTTTTAAGGTATTTATTTTTTGGGGGGTAGAGGGGCCTGTCAAAAGTATGTTGAGTGGGTACCCGTTGGATGCGTAATCTAATTTTGAATCCAACGAGCTCTCTCGATCGAAATTTGAGTAAAAACATAGGGAGATATGTCGAAAATACGAAAAAAAAAGTAGTGTTTTTTATGATACCTATCCCCAAATTTATATTAAAAAAGTATTTAATACCTATATGGTATTTCAAATTTAAATCAATTTCATTGGCTAACACATGATGACATTGAATTTGAATGAGGGTTGAAAGACCCATTTTGAGTTGAAATTTCCTCTAATGAAAGAGGTTCAGTTTGTCCACTTATTCACTTAATCCATGTGAAACTATTCACCAAATACCTACCACTCCACTCAAATAATTAAAATATGACTTATTAACTTACTCATGTGTGGAACTATGCACCAAATAGTGTCACCCTCCTTGAATCACTAATATACAAAAAAAAAAAACAAATATCATCTAGATTTGTTATAATAAATTGAAAACACTTTAATTATGAGAGATTGTCATATTATGTAAAACTCGACATTTATTGTTATTTTTTCTTAGTCTTTCAGCTTGATAATGTTTTAATAGGTTGTAGATATTGTATTGTTGCATGATGGGGTTGGAGGCCAAGGGTTAGATCCCAACAAATTACAAATATAAGTATTGAAAATATATTTCTTTTAACGAGGAAAATGTAGAAATAGAAGCTCTGATGCTATGAAGAAATAGAGCCTTGATGCTAAGAAGAAGCACATGATGTAGATCTAGCTACAAGATAATTCTCACAAGCATGCACAAGGAAAATAGAGAGAAGAATAATGAGACTGAATACAATAGAAGTGGAAAATGATCCAATATATTTCCATGTACTATTGATTAAATGAATTGATTATTATTACAATAGTAATACATCCTTATAAAGGAAAATGAGTTGCTAGAATACAACTCATGCTAGCTCATAAATCAAACTAACTAAAATATGATAAATCCCCATAGGTGACTAAATCACTTTCCAAATCTATCAAGGACCTCACGAATTGGATGAATCATGAGTGATGGAAAAAATGTTAATCATGTAATCTGGAGAGAAAATCATGGAGGATGGGTTGATAACAAAATATAGCAATTTCCTAGTTGACTAGCTTTACCTTATCTACTAAAAGGAAGGAATAAATCAGGATAAAAAAAAATATGTAGGAAGGCACAACTACTAAATATGGAAGTCAATAAAGTGGGCATGATCTAACCAGAATCAGGATAAAGGCGCTCCTGGGGTATATATGGAAAGTGTTGACCTAGTAGTGCAAGTGGATGCCAACTATATAGGCTAGTGTATAGGAAATTAATTATAAATGATTAAATATTGTTATCCTATGGAGTGGGTTTATAATATTCCAACACCCCCCTTTGAGTGTGACTTTATGATGGATTTATCACGGGGACTTCACTTAGTGAACCTCTCACATAGCACGTGCGATCATGGGATATTAAAGAATACCCTTAATTTCCAAAGATATTGACCCAAACTCTTTTTGTTGAAACCCCCTCCCAATACTTAAAACCTCCTCCCCAGCCCTTTTTATACCTTAATCCTTATAAACCACCCTACCCACCCCCACCTTAAACCCCTCATCCCACCTAATACCTGCAATATATTGGTTCAATTTTTGATAATTTTAAAACCCACAATATAAAATAATGTGATAGGATATTGGTCAAAAAGTGAATCCCCCATGGGATTTATCTGAAATAATCAGAAATATAGATGCATATAGGGCCAGACAACAAGGCTATGGTTCACCCTTTACAATTATTCATGTCCATAAAAGTGATGAAAGATGCAAAACCACATGGGGATAATCCTCCCTCAAGAAAGGACAAGGCACAAAATTGAACATGTCTTCAACATATATTTTTCTTCACTTGAATGAGCTAAATGAACTGCTTCTGGTAGAATAACTTGATGAAGAAGTTGCGAACTTGATGAACATGCGCTAGAGTGTAGTATCTGCAAGAAATAAGAGGAGAGACTCCTTGTATCTTGTAATATTATGAATTAGGAGAATTATATGAATGCATATTGATGATAACATACTCTGATATGCAAACACAATCTTAAAAGAAAATATATATGTGCATACTCCTTCCCAAAGAGTAGAAAAATCAACACAATCAGTAACACAATCGGTTCCTTGTATAGTTGCAAAATGGTGAGATGACCCATGAATCTTCTCTCGAAACTGATGTAGCACCTTCAAAAATATGAAATGAGGCTGAAATGACTTTGAAATATCATAATATTATCATATGGAGAAGAAAATATGAAAGGTTTAATGTCTCCATGAGGATATAGGGCTAGAGTAGGAAAAGGTTCAACAACTGGGGAAAATTGATGAGTGTAAAAATACGAATGATGGATGGGATTGATATTTGAACAATAGGTCTTTAGAATATATAAAAACATGTGTAATATAAGTCCAATGATTACCAAGGTCATGGATAACCAACTAGTGAAAAATAGGCAACATTTCAAACCATTAGATTAAGTAACAATGCATAGGAAACCAATGAGGAATCAACTAGTGAACTTAAAATTTTGTATAGTCTTAGGAGTATTCAAAGATATGGTAGTTGGTATGGATGATGTAATAAAATTCATATCATCCATTTGCTTCTAAATCATAATTATAATCATTTGAATGGAGTGAGGAAGACATGGTTAAAGACAAGTCAGGATCTAGTGAAAAATCACAATCATCGGGAGATGAATCTAGTAGGTTGATAGGTGGATTATTCAATAAAGACACCGATATTTATGATTCTTATATATCATAAAATGAATATATATCATAGATAAGAGGAATGTATTTAACTCTGAAAATAAAATCATAGTTCATATTACCTTGGGACTGTGCACTATGACAGTATTCTGAGGATCCAAGAGGCTTCTCTAGCTCATCTAGAACTTCAATGTTATGTTTCTCAAGTAATTGAGACATGATGTCCAACTTATTCTTGAAACATTTCTTATCATAATGAAACCCCTTGCTGCAATAATAAGACTTGGATGTGCCCCCTTTCTTCTTGACTTTCTTCATTGAACCTTCATCAATAAGATTCGAACTTTCATCTTCAGTATTTGACTTTGGATTCTTCTCTTTCACTATTTTCTTCTCTTTTGACTTTGCACTCTTACTTCCTTGAAATATAATAGAATTATAGTTTCCCTTTTAGATTCTAAGAGAACTCATCTGGATCAATTTATATTTCTCCTTTGTTAGTGAATCAAATAATGTACTTAAAGAAGTCATTTTCCAATTCAAAATAACAAGCCTGCTAGCATGAAAAGTAGACACAAAAACTGGGTATTTAGGACCCGGTTTTGATAGGATGGAAATGGTCAATTGATCTTCCTTCTTTTTAATCCCACATTGCTTGAGAAACAGAAAAAGTGACTTGAATTTGGTGAAGAATCCTTCAATGAATTCGAAACTGCTTGGACTCATTGAGAATAACTCATTCTCCAACTAATGCGCTCTTATCTCATCTTGTACTCAAAAGAGAGACTCAAGTTTGGTCGATACTTGGTTTGGAGTGGTAAAACCATTTAGATGACAGAGATATTAGGATAAATAGAGAGGAAAAGCAATCCATAGGATTCATCCAACCTATTATGGCACCTAGCTTTCTCAACAATAGCATTAGGCTCATTCTCCACAGCCAAATAAACTCTGTATAGTCCCTTACTGCGCAATAGAATGCCAATTTTGGATTTCTATTCATGATAGTTGAAGGGATTAAATATGATAAATGAAGAGGAATCCATGCTAAGAAGTTGATGCACTCAAGAAGATACTCTCTACAACCTACAAAAATAAAAACTAGGAGAAAAAATTGTATGCTCAATTCAAGCTCTTCTTCGGAGAGGAATAGGAGGCTGGATGCGCTCTGATGTAGAGTATTGATAGCTCCTCAACTCTGTATAACTTGAACAACCTTTCACTTTGATACCATGTATAAATAACAACTTTGATTCCATGGAGAAATAGCAGCTCCGATGCTATGAAGAAATAAAGCCTTGATTCTTAGAAGAAGCACATGATGTAGATCTAGCTACAAGATAATTCTCACAAGCATGCATAAGGAAATTAGATAGAAGATTAATGAGACTGAATACAATAGAAGTGGAGAATGATCCAATATATTTCCATGTATTATTGATCAAATGAATTGATGATTATTACAATAGTAATACATCCTTATAAACAAAAAATTGAGTTGCTAGAATACAACTCATGCTAGCTCATAAATCATACTTAATAAAATATGATAAACCCCCATATGTGACTAAAGCACTTTCCAAATGTATCAAGGACCTCGCAAATTGGATGAATCATGAGTGATTTGTCATGAGTGATGGAAAAACATGCTAATCATGGAATCTGGAGAGAAAATCATGGAGGATGGGTGGGCAACAAAAGATAGCAGTTTCCTAGTTGACTAGATTTACCTTATCCACTCAAAGGAATAAATAAAGTAGGATAAATAAAGAATCTATAGGAAGGCACAATTACTAAATATGGAAGTCAATAAAGTGGGAGGATCTAACTAGAATCAAGATAAATTTTCCCCTGGGGTATATATGGAAAGTGCTAACCAATTGGTGCAAGTGGATGCCAACTATCTAGGCTAGTGGACAAGAAATTAATAAAAATGATTAAATATTTATATATGAAGTATGGAGTGGGTTTATAATATTCCAACAAAAAAATCCTACAATACTCAGGGTTTCTTGCATAGCCTTTATTGGTACAATATCAAGACCCATATGTGCAAATAAAATGTCGCCAACAAAACTAACATGTTGGTGGTTTGCAAGGGGTCAAACTTCCACTCATGCCAAATGTCCCTAAGCCTTGGGTCGTTAACCTATTTCCTCACATCCAAGGAATATGATCTCTTAGTAAATAAAAATAAGTTTAAAGTTTTACTCTTGGACCAAAAGGAAGATTCAACATAGATAATATCTACAAGAAAACATGTATCCCTTATTAACATCATTTAGGATACACTAACATATATCCATCTTAAGCCTAGATCTATCAAGCACCAAGAGGCATCCAATTTATTAAGGTGTAAATTTTTTTAATTGGATACATCTTGGTTCTTAATAGATCTGGGCTTAAGATGGATCTATACTAGTTTAAATTTTTTATTTTATGAGCTGACATGAATTTAGTTTTTATTTTATTTTTGGTACCGTTATGTTACGTAACATAACACATTACGTTATGTTATATAACATTCAAAAATATCCCCCATATTGGACCATAAATCACCTTGCTACTCTTGATGAAATTAGAGAAAGGTCATGTTCTTTTAAGTAGAATCTAGCCTTAGTCCCATACATGAGCTCAGATATTACCCTTGGTTGCAATATTCTAGACACTTAGTGATGATAGGGTTATTTTAATTAAATAAATAATTTAAACCATTGAATAATATTGTATCAAATCATCCAAAACCAACCCTACCCTAAACCCTAACCCTAGGGTCCAGAGAGATACCTATAGTTTATACATATTAATAATTATCTCTAAAGCACATCCATTGTCATTTTCACCAACTTCCCATAATATCCATTCCAAGTTCTCCATTTCACTACCAATTGTCTCCCCACTAAGAAAATAACCATTGGAATAAATTCAAGCTTGCCACATATTCCTTGCAATACTTTCACACTTATCCATGATTTTACTCAATTGTATTTCTCTTGTGATTAAATCTTAACCCTATGCAACTACTTTCCATTAAAATACAATCGATATACATCCATCGAATGAAAACAAAGTTCAACATTTCACCATCGGTTGTTCAAGACCAATGGAAAGGTACCATAGAATCCCACATCATCACCGAGATCAATTTTCTCTATGGGTTTCATTCATAACATATTCTTATCAATGAATTTACAACGATGGAATTCCCCCTATACAAAAGAGACACTCAACTTGTGTCCTTCATAGACTAGGCATACAAAGTTGGAATCAAGTAAATGAGCACTCCTTGTTGGAAATATTATTATAATAGCTACAAGAAATCACCATTTTAATTTGTAAAAATTCAACAAAATTCCTTTCATATTCTTTGCAAGACCTAGATAACATTGATCTCACCTAGTAACAAGTGAAAGGGTTAATGTAAAAGTTTTTACAATCTATGATTACATTTGAGAAAAATTGACCTAATAAGAATTTTTTATATGGGAGGGTTTCGTAACTAAAGAATAAGGTGAGGATGCCCTTCTCAAAGGAAAATAAATTGGGAACATAAAACATGCCATAAAGGGAGGGAATGAATCCAATTTTGTACCAATGAGATCCTATTGGGCACTTTGGCCTGAATGATTTTCATTAACATGTCTTAAAGGTTGTAGTGGGATAAGGAATACTTTCAATATAAAAACCAATTATCCCCACTAACTTAAACATGACGAGTGATACTTGACAAATAATAAACTTAAAACATTATAACCATCATTGGTTCAATCCAAGTGAAACAATACTAATAAGTGATACTCTTCTAGTGTCTAATAAGTCATTAACGATATGAAATAACCACTCACTTTGTCCCTTTTATACTCTTCAATGGTGTAAGAACCATAATGAAAGTGGATCCTATTTTATTCTTTAATTTAAACTATCATCTAGAAGGCTCCTTAGAGACTTTGTCTTGTAATCTTAGGAAGATCTACAGTTCCAAATATGATGTTGATCCCAATGCATATTTTGGGTCGACATGTGGCATGGGTAAAGATTATGCTAGTAGACATGCCATGCTATCCATTTATTTTTTTCTTTTGTTTTAGAAATGGGATTATTTTTTATAGATATCATAAAAAAATTTAGCTGGGACAAGATTCGAAGGTGGGATTGTTCCATTTTTTCCCATTGAATGTTCACATAGTTTTATCAATCCTTTTATTTTCTTGCAATTCATCACCTTTGTTTGCCATATATCATTGAAAAGTACCTTTCAGTGCCTCCTCCTTTAGGACTTCCTTTTTGCATCAATGAATATTTTGAGAATGTGTGGAAATTACTTGTAATTGTTGAAGAGTTGAATTTTTCATCTTGGAGAAGGTGAGGATGTCAATATCTTTGATACAAAGTCTGGTATAATATAGTACATAAATTGAAGAAGTAAGACAACCATCATTCAATATGTTTCCAAGCACCTAGGGTTGTGATATATGAATCTCCAATTCTTATCATTGTTGAATCTTAGTAATTATTGTTATATCAATGGTGGGGATTCTCAACCTCATCAGATGGCTTCAACTTTTAGTTATTGATATTTATATTGAATTTGTCAAGAAGGTTGAAACCAAACCAATGTATTATTACAACATTGTAGTTGTTGATTTGCCTCATATTAGGTCTTCTTCAACAGATCTTGGTTATATCGATGTCCTTCAAAATCTTGGAGATGGTTCTACTAATTAAGCGACCTTTTTGAATGCAAAGATTTGTATCTTTAGCACTAAGGAATTATATCCATTTATGTTCTTTTGTTTTTTTCCCATCCATGTTTTATTATTTTAATTTATTTTCTATGTAATGTCTATGTATTGTTTGTTGAGATTTGGGTTGTCATTGATGTCAAAGTGATTGTTGAACTTGGTGATGGCATAGAATTCTTAAAGCTATATTAAAGAAGTGTATAGAATTTATGAGTGCAATTTTCTAGTTTGAAGAAATATATAGAAAATATGCGTGCAAGCATCAACAAGTATTAAAGCTATAAGTATATAGAATAAATGTGTTCATTCCCAAATAAAGTCATGGAACTTTAATGTACAAATCTTATAAAGTGATGGAACTCAAGTGCGCAAGTACCACCAATTTATGGAACTCTTGTGCACAACACCCACCAAGTAATGAAACCCCAAAAGTGCACACATACAAAATAATAAGAGGGGTGGTTAACTTGACCAAGAAGAAAGGAAGAAGGGGCATCACCGACTTAAAGGAACCCCTACTTGTGGACACATCAATTGAGCAAGATAAATATAAATAAGTGAGAGATTGAAGTGTTTTGGTAAGCTTGAAAGCACAGATGAAGTAATACACTAAAATTGCAAGCTTCAAGATCAAATGAAATGCTCAGGGAAATCACATTAAGACTTTAGGAAGTGTGCAAGAAAACATGATACGCTGAAATATAAGGAGTAGTTGCATAAATATGTACGAAGAAATTGTGAAGATAGCTCAAGGAGAATTGAGAAAGAAGCATTTGTACTGAAGGATACAAGGACTGTTTGCACAAAGAGAGTTGGAAGTGTGAAGTTCATAATGTCTAGCATCTTGCGATCAATAGATAAAGCAAAGTAGTTAACATAGAATTATTGTGATAGAGGTAATAAAAAACAAATATTTTTCTATGAGGCAGGAAGGGGTAAGGAGAGAGGATTGGTGTCTTCCATAGGTTGGTTCCTAACTGCACATTTGGTGCTTGCTGATATGAGTTGGTACTCATAAGAGGATTGGTGTCCTCAAAGGTTAGTTCCTGTAAAACAACAAGTTGGTTCTTGCAAGGGTTTGATGATCCTGCCTTATTGGTGTTAGAAAAGCCATGAGTTGGTGCTTGCAAGGGTTTGGTGATCCTATCTTATTGATGTTAGAAAACCAATGAGTTGGTGCTCATATTCATTTTGGACATTGTGTTTCCCAATATTACTTGTAACAAGAAGATTATGTATATATAATATTTCATTATATATTCTTTGTGTTAAAATGTTTATGATACATCCTTTATATGTTAATAAAAGATTGTATGACATAACAAGTGTTTCAAAGGAAGACTGATAAATTAGCTAAAGTGGTTAAGAGCTGTGAATTGTAAGCAGAAGTTCTCGAGGTAAAATCCCGAGGTGGATATGCATAGATATATAAGGGTCTCACTTGGTGTTCCCATAGGGTTAAGTCTCATAATCAGAGCCAACTTAGGTGAGGCCCCTTCAGGTGGTCTCCCTAGGAATTCTTCCCATGGACATAGAAACCCCTCTCGAGGATTGTGAACCACATTGAAAAAAAAACAAGTGTGTGAAAGGATAAAAATCGTATGATATTGATTCACCCCCCCATTAATATCACATGGGGTCCAAGAATTGTTATCAAATTCGATTTATTTTAGAGGCAGTCTATGCATGCGAAGGAAGATCATCATGCAACCTATATTTCTGTACAAAAATGTATAGACAAGAAGGTATTTCAACAAATCTAGCACCGTGTTTTGATGGGTCTAAATATGTGTTATAGAGTATAAGAATGAAGTTTTTTCTACAGTCTCTTGGAACTAATATTTGGATGGAAGTTGTAAATGGTTGCAAAGTTCCAAATACTCCTCCAAATGATTATGGTAATAAAAAATTGTATCAATGTAATGCAAAATCTAAAAATGAAATACTAAGTGTTCTAGCAAATTCTGAATTTACAAAGGTAATGCAATGCAAGGCAACAAAAGAAATATGAGACAAGATGCAAAGAATTTATAAAGGATATGTCACAATGAAAAAGTTAAAGTTTCAAAATTATAGAGGTCACTTTGAGAGCATAAGAATGAAGGAGGATGAGGACATTGCATCCTACTTTCTGCGCGTAGATGAAATTGTCAACACCCTGAGAGGTATTGGGGAAACAATTCCTAAAGAAGTAATTATACATAAGGTGTTGAGATCTCTGCCTATGAGATTTGACTCTAAAATATCAGTTCTTGAATATAGAAAGGATATTAACATAGTGATAATGGATGAGATCCATGGATTACTTATTTCCTATGAAATGAGAACTGAAGAGGTAAATTCTAGAATAAGGGAAGCAACATTCAAGGAATCTAAGAAGAAAAAAGGAATCAAGAAAGATTCCAGTAAGAAAGGTTCTGTTGAGTCTGATCTTGAAGAATTTAACTTCATGAAGAAACTTCAGAAAGGTCATGTAAAGTGCAAAGGTAAGCTTCCTTTCAAGTGTTTTGAATGTGGTAAGATAGGTCATTTTTCCTCTAAAGGTCCCTATAAAGAGAATAGAGATAATGATGAGGAGGATCATGATCATGAAGAAAATAAAAATATGTACATGGAAACTAGACATGAAAATCGTAAATATTTGACAAGCAAAAGAAATCTTTTTACTCCAAAGAGAACAGTAGCTCAGAAGATGAAGATGACAATGGTGATAATGAAAAATAGGTGCTCTTTATGGAAATTGTTGGCCCAAGGTAATTTTTGGGTACTAGTTGCAGGGTATTTTTTAAGGATTCTAATACTTTACTTAAGTATAGTATTCTAGGCTATTGTTTTGGATTGAAAAAAACATGTTTATAGATAGGCAGGCAAATATTAAATATAAAACATAAAATTAACACTGAAATGTGTAATTTTTGGTGAATATTATGATAAAAAAAAACATATTTTATGTAAATATAGGCGATATTAGACACCAAAAATGACCAAATAGCAAATTTAGTTTTTGAAAAAAACCCCAAAAAATTGCCAATTGGCAAAATTTCACCCCTAAAAATTACCCTAACTAGTTGTGAGAAGGCAGTCAAAGTGTGAACATGGTTGCGATGAAGTAGTTAGGAAAAGCGTACATCTCCGAAAAGTTGACCGAGAATTAAGGAACACAATTTGTTTTGACAAAGTCCAACCGAAAGGTTGGTTAGGCGGTTAGGAATTTTGTCCACTTACATTTATGGGATCGGGTAGTGGGAATGGGAAAAAAGGCCAAATAGAGCCTATAAATATGTTATGGGTTGGGAAATTTTGGTTTAGATAGTTTTTGGGGAAAAGTATGAGCTTTTTGTATTCTATCAAAGAGAAGTGAATGTACTATTTTTGTCAAAGTATAAGCTGAAATAGAGTCACAAGGAAAAAGGTCAATCTGCAGGCTGTGTGTGCAGATATTTTGCAATAGCATGACGAGGAGATGTCTGTGGGGTGTGTGTGTAGATATTTTGCAATGGGATGACGAGGAGATGTCTGCAAGGTGTGTGTGTAGATTAAAGTGCTCGAGATATGACTCTTTTGTTGGTATGAAGTTATTACTAAGAGGGGGGTGAATCATTAATTCCACAGATATGGACAAATTATGCAGATTTTTAGATTTAGAACAATCACACCAATAAATAGAACAACGCACAAAATTTTGAGAACAAATGTAAATATATATCTATGAATATGATTATTTACCTTAATGGGATATTACAGTATTTGAACATGAGAACCCACTCATTTCAGATGTTCACTTTATATCAAGTACAACTTGCGGTCTGTTGGCACCAACCTGTAACAACATTTCTGAATTCATTTCTGTTAGTTTTAGGATTTCCTTTTTCTTTGAACACAACTACCTTTCTGGATCCATTCTCAGGTTCATTTCTCATTTCATATGTTGTAAGTATTCCATATAACTCATCCTTGGTTAGATCATCCAAATCACTTATGACTTCAAGAATTGACGCTTTTGGATTAAAACGTGTGGGAAGAGTTCTCATGATTTTTTGCACAACAACCTTCTGTTTAATAGTAGATTTGAGCCCTATTACAGAGTTATTTATCTCATCTACTCTCAAAAAGTATGAGGCTATGTTTTCTTCTTCCTTCATCTTAAGGGTTTTAGATTACACAAATAACGTTTACAGTTTGGATTTAGTGACCTTGTCATTGCCTTCATAAATACTTCATAATTTGTCCCATACTTCCTTCACAGTAGTGCACTACATTACCTTAGTAAATTCAACATATGCCAATCCACATAAAATGGCGTTCTTCACTCTTGTATTCCATTCATAATGTTTCTATTTCTCTATATCAATAGTCACTTTTCTGGGGGAAGTGGTCTCACGATTCTCTTCTTACTCATCTTCATTCTCTTATGACTCACCTACAAATTTTGGAAATTTGTATCATTGTTCTATTAATCTCCATGCATCTATGCCAAGTGACTATAGATAAACCTCCATTTTGATTTTCCAGAAGGTATAATTTGAACTGTCAAATCTTGGAGCTCTATTAGTGGAAAAACCTTCTTTCTTATCCATATCTGTGCTAGATAAGTCTTCCAGATGTTTGCCTATTTAATGAAGACACCCACTTTGATACCGATTGTTGGTATGAAGTTATTACTGAGAGGGGGGGTGAATCAATAATTGCGCAGATATGTAAAAATTATGTATATTTTCAAATTTAGAACAATCACACTAATAAATAGAAAAACACACAAAAGTTTGAGAACACACATATATCTATATGTATGAATATGAATAATTACATCAATGGGAGATTAGAGTCTCTGAACATGAGCACCAAATCATTTCAGATGTTCAATTTATCTCAAGTACAACTTATGGTCTGTTGACACCAACCTGCACAACTTCTATCTATGTAAGCACCGACTTGAACATATATCAGTATGCTCACTCAAACTGTGACTTTCATATTCAAAATCTGGTATGCAGAAGAATTGCACTCTCCAAGTGTGGAATTTACAACTTAATTTTGTTGTCTAGCACCCACTGGAAGGACATTGTGATCCCTTGAATTTTTTCTACACCCACAGAAAGGATGCTGCTACACCCTGATTGTTCTCCAGCACCTACTGGAAGGTGGTTTTATCCCCATGTTCCTTACGTTGTCCTGCCTCCCTGATATGAAATGTGATTGTGTGGAAAATATAAAAATATAGTTCCTTCAAATACTACAACTTTTGAATTCTTTTCATCTGCATATACATATATGCGTTAGTTATTTCCCCAAAACAATTTTGATATGTATCTTCCTCTTCAAATTACAAAAATGTCGCAATCATTGATCTGCATCTTTGTATCTATGTCAGACAGTTTCCCAAAATACAAACATAATATGATATACGTCTGCGTTATACCACTCTTCAGAACACGATGTGCGAAGATAATTGTGATTTGTGTCTTCTCAGTTGATCTGCATTTGTTTTTACATAAGAATCTCAAAATAGTTATAATTGTTGTTCGCAAATCCAGACTTTAGGTATCGTATCAACCAGTGCTGCTCATCTCACACTGTGGCTCCACTCCAAAAATATATTCATCTCCAATCAATGAGCCATTGATACCCTAAAATACAAAGAACCCTGAATCTTGTCAAACAGTTATATCTGCATTGCTACACACTGACTTTACCACATCCATCTCTTGCTTATTTATAATCTTCTTGACTCAAGAGATCTGTCCACTTGGTGAAGTCCATTTACTTTGGATATCATCCCACTAGTTTGTGTCTCTGAGAAGTTAATGTTTGCATTGACATGCCACTTTTGCACTTCATCTTAGTGGTTTAAGATGCACAAATTCTAATACACTTGTGGGACATTTGCACACATAAATTGCTCAATTTACAAGTCTCACACTTATGGTTTTTTACAGTTATTATTTTATGTATATCAACATGTGTGCAAATGAGACCAACGTCATGATGGTCCTTGTTGCCGCCTTTCACACACCTAGGTCACATGGCAGAAATCTTCAAGCCACTCGGTGTGTCCTTGGGGGCAAGTCTCGATTCAAGGCTGTCACCTTGTTCTTGACTCCTCTGTTTAGGCTCAACTCCTAACGAAGCCAAGGGGGGTAGACCCTATTAAGTTACTAAGGATAATTACTTAGTGTTGTGATGTTAAACTGAATGAGTTACTTAGGAGTTTGCAATTTAACTAAAGATAATCAAAGATGACAAGATATGAAAATAAACACACGAAAGCACAATGTTGAGACACAATATATATATAAACCAAAAAATGACCAGTGCCTTAGAATGGAGTCAAATCAATAAGATCAATGTGCTTGCATGTGCTTGGAGTGAATGTTTTGCGATTGCCTCTTGGTATGTTTTAAGTTAAATTTGAAGTGTGATTTGATTAAAATTAGGCAAAGGGGGGACTCCAGATATACCCTAGAGTACTTGGAGTATGTCCAAAACTGAACCTTCACGGCTACCCGCAAGGAATATGTGGACTGAAATGGAGTCTCTGGGGCTATTGTTCATAATGCATCCATTAGGGTGTGACAGAGATCGACGCCCCGAGGTCACTTTTCAGAATTTCCTGCTTCCTTTGGGTATTTTGCCACTGTGATGGTTTGATCTAGGTGTTGGATTTTCACCTGTTGGTTTGTTAATTGGGGAGAGTGAGTCCTAATTATACTATTCACTCAAGTGCTTTTGATACAACTTGACTGATCGGACGAACCGCAACCAAGTGTAGAGCATACACACTCGAGTCTTGTCAATTTTAGTAAGTTTTAAACTGGATGTTCTTGTTTAAAACAAAAACCCTCTAGGAACCTCTTTCGATCCAAGTGGATATCAATCGGGGAATCGAGGAGGGGTTAATTTTATACTAGCTGAAAAACAAATGATCGAAAAGAAAACAGATACACAATCATTAGTTTTCTATTTAGTCCTACCATGAATCTCTTTCCCCTTTCGGATCAATCGGGAAATTGTGGGGTAAGTATTATGATTACTTTGAAAAAACAAAAAGTGGAATATGAAATTAATAATAAAATAAAGTATACTACCCTGCAAATTAGATCAATGCTAGTTTGAAAAGAAATGAACAGGAAGCGACGAAAAGGACACTGACGCAAATCCCCTCAGGGGGGATGGGGAATGGGCTCGAAAGAGCCTATTCCAAAAATAATTTTATTTATTATTGGTTACAATATCAGCGAGCTGAAATATCAGAAAATTCTTGGTCCTTATACAGGCTGAAACCAAGATCTTACAACTTTGCAAAAATTTTGAGATTTTAGTGAAAAGGGAGACCCCTGGGGGGATTTGAACACTCCTGAGGCCACTTCCGGACAGCAGCTTCCTTTCTTTTCTGTCAGACCTGCTAAAAAATAGCGAGCATGTTAGAATAACATACGCCCAAAATCACTTTAAGAGTACCTTTGGATCAGCCTACCTTATCTAAAAAAAATGAAGTTAAAACTAGCTAAATAGGCGAAAAAGGAACCAAGGAAAGCTAGCTTTCCTTGGGATCTTGGCTTGCTGTTTGTGCAGCCAATGAAATATGCACTGATTGCTGGATTTAATCTCTTTTAAAACAGAAAGGAAAACTGGTGCATGCAACCTACTGATTCTCTTTTAACTTGTCATGCAAAATGGATGATTTCCTTATGCTAGATCTAGAAGACTTAATGATATTTTTCAGAATTGAGATCTAGACTATGAGCTCTGAAATATCATATCTATGTATATTTTACTTTGATAAAATAGATCCAAATGATAACAAAGCTTTTGCACACCGTAACTAGGTAAGAAAATTGATTTTTTTATAGAAATGAGAAGAAGAGGAGAGAAGGTCGGATCATTGCTTGAATGGAGCAAGCTGAAAGGAGGCCCTTTTGTGGAGTGCTGAGGGACAGATTCTTGAGCTTATTGGATAGGAATGGCGTCAATCTAGATCCACACCTTCATCCAATCAGGAACCTGCAACTAAATAACACAAGCCTGCACACACCTCGTAAGATTTGGATATAGATGTATAAAGCAATAAAAATGAAAGATTATGCAAAAATAATCTTATTTAAGCATATAACTAAAATTTTTGAGCATACATCATATGGATAAACAAGATCAAGTAATCTAACTTGCCTAGTTTACACCCTTACTTGATTCAACCGAATCCTTGAAGCCAGAACACAGAAGTAGCACAGAATTTGGCAAGAAATTGCAGCTACCACATCAGCAACATAACACTGAGAATCCACACATACACATGCACTACACAGTATAGCCTCCAAAGCTTCTTTATTCACAAATGATGATCAAATACAGAGTTACAATGGAAAGCCCTTCAGTCCAGCTCTAACTAGCTTGGAAGAGGAGGTTGTGCCTGGATATATACAAAATACAGGCCATCTAGCCCGGGGGGGGCTCAAATCCCAAGGAGACACATCAAATCAGCTGAAGGAGAGTCCATTAATGCCTGATCTGTGTCTAGCTGAGCCAGATCTGAATCTCATTGAGTGCAACTGTCAATCGGGGGGTTGATCTGACTGACACCTCAACCTGTTGACTGAAGCATCCACCAAAATTCATCCAGATGAGCCAAAAATGTGTGGAGGAGAGAGGGAGGGCAGAATTCCCCATAAAGGATGCTGAAGATAAACTCTGGATCTGATTTGATCACCTCCTTCAGTCAAGGATTTGTCAGATCTAGTGAATCTGCTTCAGATCTGACTGATTTCAATCAAATCGGCTGAGAATCCATTGATTTATGATTTTGGATTTGCTCCATTATTCATCAATTTATTAATTAAAATAATCAATAATTGATTTTTGGGGCTTTTTGACCTGAGTGATGGAAAATCACTCAAAACTAGGAAATAGTGGGTCCATGGGTTTACATGGTGCTCTTAGCTTGAAAATGAGCACCTACATGACTGAAACTGATTATTTGGCCCACTTTTATTACAAAATCAATTTTTCCAATTAAACTATTAAAAAATAGCCTAAGTTTTGGAAAAATTAAATTTTTAATAAAAAACACTAAAAAATTGAAAAATTGAAAAACACCTAGGAGGACTTAGACATGTTCATATGACTTGATAATGATGTCTAGCATGTTTATACATTGACACGTAGACTCTAATAACCTCAATAGGCCTAAATTTCAAGCCGACCACCCCAACTTTGGAGGTATGGAGTGAAAAACTCAGAAATTATCAGTCGTTTATTCAACAACCAATAATAACCAAGGGAAAAAACACCCTAGGCTGATCGGATTGACAAATAAAGTCTAAGAGACCGAGTCTTTTACAGACACTATCATGATAGAACATTTATTACAATTCCCCCATGGGGTATGAACATGTGATATAGTACAACAAGGCTTCCCAGAAGCAAGACTGAAGGTCTTCTGAAGTCCGAACAAGTTATCCTTTTCCAGTTCACCAGGCTCACTTGATCAAAAACCACTAAGTACAACTTAGGTGGTAACAGTCCTTTGACTTCTTGGTTTTTACTCCTGGTCCATCTTTGATCTTTGACATCAAGTGTTCAACTTGTTCATATTCGATATTTAATATCAAGTGTTTGACTTCTCTTGTCCATCTTTGATCTTTGACATCAATGACAACATATATTCACCATCTTTAATAATAACGAGCACTTTTGTGGTTTTTTTCATCTTGGTTTTCCATATTAAATTTTCGGTGTCCATTGTTTGTGATGCACCTGTTGATTTGTTATTGGATTTTTAATGCATCAATGGATAAATATGAATATATGAATGGGTGAAATAGTAATTGAATGGATATCTATGATGTCATAGTTTTGGTTAAATGTCACAAGTTGAATCTAAAGACACATGTCATAGTTGTTGAATTATTGAAGTTCCTTCTGTCAAAGTTATTTCTATCAAAGTTCTGTTTGTATTCTATGATGATATTCCCCTTCCTTAGTGTAGAAACCTAGTTCTTTCAGTTCCGATAAGTACACTGGGTGGGACTTCATCAACTTTGCAGGTGTTTCTAAAAGGGATAAAACCCATTTAGGTCGGTATCTTGGGTTTTGTTGGTATGATGTTGTTTGAACCTAGGTTGTGTTAATATTATGCCAACAAATGGTTCCATTGTCAAGATTGAGATTAGTGTGAAGGGGATATGTTTATGTGGCATCCATCAAATCCTGAGATCAAGAATTGGCTAGATCAGAACACAAAGGAGTTTGCTCAAGAAGAAAATCGAGATACGTGACTGACTCTAGAACAATCATTAGAGGGAATTTGGGGTCTAAAATGGGCCTTATAAGAAAAAGAGCCAACAATAATTTCTTGTGAGTTGGAATTCAAGAACCAATAGAATTCCAATAAAATGAGTCAACCATAATGGTTGAATTGACATATTTGTCATAAAAAAAAACTATTTTTTTGTTCGTATTTTCGACATATCTCCCTATGTTTTTACTCAAATTTCGATCAGGGGAGCTCGTTGGATGCGGAATCAAATTCCGCATCCAACGAGCTCCCCCGATCGAAATTTGAGTGAAAACAAATGGAGATATGTCGAAAATACGAACACAAAAAGTAGTTTTTTTCTTTTTTCTTCCAAAATTTCAAATTTTAATTAGTAATCAAACTAAGTTTAAAGATCAAACATGATTAAATTTCTTTTAACAGAATTTCCATTATAAGGGATTTATAGACCAATCTTTTATCAACTAGTATTTGATGACCAAATTGAGATTATCGACAAGCCGCAATGCTGGTTACAGGCGATAGGCCGTCTTGGTATTATCATTTGTAAACTTTTACTAACAGGAGAAAAATGCAACAGCCTTAGGGCTTAACTCAATCAGTTAAAAATAAAACATTTTTACCCTTTAAAAAAATTTATAGTGGCCTCATGGCCCAAACTATTCTCCCAGTAACAGAATAGTGACCTCACGGCCTAGAATCTTAAAACATTTTTCAATACAAGAAAATATCCATGACTTTATGGCCTGCTAGCTATTTTTCATCAAAGAAAAATAAGAGTGGAAAAATAAATAAATAATTCAGGGTTGTAACAGTAAAGGACGCATGGCCACATTGTAGTGTTATCAAAATAACCACAAACTGTAAAGGCAAACATGTTTGAACCATATACATAACCAATAATCTAACGTTTTTGCTTTATGCAATTACTGCAAAAATGAACAGATTCCCCCATGGCCATAAATAGCTTGGATCATAAACGGAAGCTACAGTACTACAAAAACTAAATACAAATATGGTGGTATTTTCACTTAATTTGCTCACGGGATTCTTGCATTTTTTAAAACCAAATTGTTTCATTGTTTTTGAAAAATGACAGTAGGAGAAACTATCCAAATTATACCGTAAAAAAAATAGTAAACCTTGTCACTAAAGAAATGTGGCATAGTCGCTACGACTTTACAGACGAAGGGTTACCTTAGACAATATTAAGTTCAAGTGCCTCACGGCTACCAAAGGAAGCTTATCACTTTCATGCCAAAAGAAAATGGAGAGATGGGTTCACAACCTATCTCAAGAAATCACAGTTTTAAAGTTCAAATTGAAAACGCCAGTCACACAACCACTAAAAAACCATAATGCCACCATGAGCCAAGAGGTTCCAGGTACAAGTCTTACCAAGGACGTGGTTGATTGAAGAGTAGCATACTTCCTCTACTGCAGCCATGGCAAGAAACTCTACAATTACACCCACACGAGAGGTTGTTAACACATCGCATTTTTTAATTCCTTTTAAGGAGAGACAAAAGCTCTAGAAAACTTAAGTAAAAACATGAAATGATTACCTGTAAATTGTCAGGGACGTTTGGATTTTTCCTCAACAGTCGGCAGTGGAAAGGAATCCCGCAGAGAGCAGTTGAAACTAACTTTTCAAAACCTTGGAAATATATTTTAATGCATGGCCCAAAGTCATTGCAGACCCAACTTAGGCCGAGAACCAGATTCAAGAATCCTCGGGCTCTCTTACGGACAGGAACAAAATACCAACACAAAAGAGAAGAACAAGGTAAGTAAACCCTACTGTTTAGTGATGGGACGAGTATGCCTCCCATATGGATATTTTACACCATCACATGGTCGGCATATGGCCACATTAAATTAAAGATCATAAAGTGGAAAAGAACACGTAACCGCCCCCCCCTCCCCCCTTTGTGCGTCAAACCTTGTGGTTCGTAAGTTTAGATAGGGTTATAACCTTAAACGTTATTTCGACCTTGCATGCCTTTACTTGATTCTTTTTAACTTTATGCTTGATATAAATTAGGTTGTGTATGCTCTTGTGTGACCCAGGAAATCTTTAAACCTTTTCCCTTGTTTAGGTTCTTCAACAAGGCTTAGCAAGGCAAGAAATCACCTGCATTGGGTACCTGCATGGTTGAAACAAAAGGTCTATGCATCACCACAAGCTAAGTAAGACCTTAACCCAACCTATGAGCTCTTTGAGCAAGTTAACAAACCATAGAGAGCATACTTGATAAGTAAAGAAGAAAAATTTACAACTTAGTGTTTTTAACTCAACGCCAATTCAAGTACTGTCAACATAACAGTTAAGACAACAAGAACTAGAATGTCAACCAATAAAACCGATAGTAAGTAAAGATAGCATAGCATGAAGCAAAAAGTTACGCTATAATATCGTTGTCGCTTATGACAAATGACGTATGACAATTAAAAAGACTTTAAAACACAAAGGAACCAAATATTAGATGGTTAAAGTTTTTCAATACTAAACTAGAAGGTTTGTCGTATCCATGATAAATATTGTTACAACTGTAGTTAATACTTTTCAAAAAAAAAAAATTTTACAAAATTAGGAGATGTTACAGTTATTGTGAATCACATGGAAAAAATATTCAAAACATTTAAACTAATAAAATAATAATAAAAAATATTATAAAAAATTAAATATTAACTAAAACATTAAAAAATGAGAACCGTATTAGAAAAAAAAGGTTAAACTTAAAAAAAATTAAAAATTAAAAAATAAAACAAATATTAAAAACCAAGTAAAACATATAAAATTATAAAATAAAGTAAAACATTAATAAATGATATTAAAGCCAAAGTTATCCCCAAAGGGTAGCTCATTTGGATGGTACTTTTGAGTATAAGACCGAAGTAGTGAAGGTAAGAAGTTCAATTCTCTTGGTCGTTTGAGGTTAAGCTCCCGAGCTTGGAGCCTCGAGGATGAGTCCCATTCAAGTGGGTCTCTTGAAAATTATTGCCATAGATGTAGCGAGTAGTCTATCTTCTGGGGTATACCACATTTAAAAAAATAAAACTAAAAACAAATATTAAAAAATAGAAAAAAAAAGTCAAACATTAAAAAAAACAAGTGGAATAAGCAACAAAGTTGCTTAGTACCTGCCTCCTAAGAAGAGATTGAAAATATATACAAATAGGATAATTTTGCTATAAAAATATATGATAAAACAAATATAATTACAATTTGAAAGAAATTAAAACAAAAATGAATTAAAAAATGTCCATTTAAATACGATATAGGTTATTGCAATGTAGCATAAAACAAGCATATTCAAGCTTCCTTACATACTTCTAGTAATATTCTTGACTCATGTTATAAAAATATGCAAGTTCCTTTATAGACTAGCATAAATAGGAGATGAGAAATAATAGCTTATAAGACTATAAATTAATATCATTGTTGTGAGAATAGTTTATTTATATTTTATTATAAAT